>DWDW01001374.1:0-11753 GCA_018245635.1 Mimoniades versicolor eupheme
ATTTCTAGTTAATAAATAAATAATTTAGAATTTCTAGTTAATAAATATTCCTAGTGGTGGTTTGGAGTCTGCATTCGTGCTCGGAGTATGACAATAGGCTCACCCCCCATTTCATGGTGGAATATAAACACAGCTGGTGAAACGTGGGAGTGTGTTACGCTCCTCTGCCTACCTCTGTGAGGATTGCAAGCGTGAATCTCAATATAATGTTACTAAAGGACGCACCGCTAAATTAGCTATTTATAGCTCAGTTAATAGGGTTAGCCTTCAGTTATTGATATAGGCCTTACTTTATAAATTTCTTTTATAAAGCCAGGTTTAGGCCCGGTATTATAAATAAATATGAATCAAGTCTGTCTTTCTACTGAACTCTTCTTTGTATAGGTATAAGGCAATCGTACGGCATAGAAATTTAAATATATTATTCACAAAATTTGTAATATTATATTTAAAACAGTCTGTGTATGAATTCCATCCGAATATTTTTTCCCTGTAAAGTCATATGCATAATTTAATTCACGTTACCTTTCATCATCATTGCGGCTGCCAGGAGAGCACCTCCTCCACCACCTTTGCCACCGCCGAAGCCACCCCCACCACCGCCGCCCTTTTTCCTTCCTTCAAACTGTCTATCCTCCGCCATATTTAATGCCTCTTTAGATGTTTCTGGATCCAGCAGCTTATATTTTAACGAATGGCCATCTAGGTAATCTTGTAAACGGTATAACAGATATCGATTCAACTTTTCTTCCGGTTTTCCTGGAAACTGTCGAGAGAGCTCTGCGGCCAGTTCCTCCGGGGACGAAGCGTTTGTTATATTCTCCTTTACTATACTTAATCCTGGAAGAAGGTGAAGTTCATCGCGAGAACTTATATCTTCCAGAAACGTTAGAACATGGATTTTTATGCATTTAGCACTGAGTCCTCCGTTGCATTCCTTGTGCAATGTTCTTCCCGTCCTGTCAGTATTGTTGGTCATATTTTTAGCAGCATCCATGACTTCATTCACTTTTGATCCTTCAATCACTGCTTCAGATGCATTTATTAAACACAATATCACAGCAGTAACTGCTGTTACCACAACTAAATTCACCATCTTGACACTTCACAACACTTTACGTTTAAGAAAATTATGTTTATTCAATAAATTGGAGGCATTTCTGTTGCACTCAGAACGGCACTGATAGAACTATGGCGTTTGAAACATATTTTATACTCTCCAACTTAACTAAAAAAGCAATCTCGACCAACGTCGGAAACGGGAAAAAGAACAAGATACTAAAGTATTGTTCAAGCCGTATCGAGGCGCTTTCAAATAAATAAAGTCCAACTTAATGGAAAATTTCTCTTAGATAATTTTCAGTCGATTTCGACTAGTGTTATTGAAATTGTATCATTGATTCAAATAAAAAGGTGGTTGAGTATATTGCATTGTGACGTGGACATCGACTGTTATTTTCTACCGAGTAATTAATAGTAACAGTTTGGAAGGGAATTACTGTATAATTCGAAGTATACCTACATCTTTGACTATCAAATTGTATCGGGTACTGTGATTTTAGAAGTGTCAAATACAATAATTGGAAGACCGTTATGTGATTTGACCGTGGGCAGCTCATAAACTTATTGTAATTTCGAACACTACATTTCTTTAACTTTGATTTTGCTGTCTAAGAGAGACAAAGATATAATAAATTGAAGATACCTAAGATAAAGTCTAATTTACTGTTGCCTTTAGAAAATCACAAAGTACTTCTACGCTGCATCTTTGTTGCTTTGTTGCTTACATACTTGTATGTGGTGTTTGCACATTTGTAATTCGCGTTATTCAGTCCTTTCAACACGTGTATATTATATTCTCATTTTGAGAAATTTCTTTCCCGATCACATCTTACCCTCCACAGCAGGAATACGCTTCCGCATTACTGTTCTAATCTCTATCTCTATATAGATGTACGAAAACAGTTAATTTATTTAACATCTCCTGATTGAGGTCAATTATTTAATATGAAATTAATAATACCGACCGAATACATGGAATTAGCTTTTTAATTTAGTTCTAACATCACCAATTCGAACCTTCTGTACTGTTATGTTCTTCAGTTAGGCCTAAGCAAAGGAACAGTCTTAGCGGCAGAATCTGTGTATTGATACTGCTTCGAGCCAAATTTAGCTGCCGTCAAGAACTCCTCTCTCACTAATATATCATGTACACAAACAATATTGACATCGTCTGTCACTTTTTTATAGTCTAGAATATGAAACGCTGCTTTCTCCGTTTGCTGCAATGGATAAATAGAAAAAAAAGTCCATTAGCGAAATCGATGTATATCTGATGAAAGTGGAAGTACATTCGCTTGGGCATTAAACATCGTTAGTAGGGCTTAGCGACTTGCTATTGGCTGTAAAACTCTACATTTGTAGTTTTTGTTGCTTAAAAGATTTTGCTTGTTTTTTTTGATGTCAAGTAAGTAACATGGTCCAGTTTCGTCTGTCCCGGATAACAGTATGAGTGATCATCATGGGCTTGTAACACCTTTCAGTTTCAGTTTCAGGGATTATTAGCTAGTCATGCGGTTTTCTTAATATATACAGTTATTTAATGTATTACGTTGCCTATTGACTGCCTCGTTGGTCGTGTTGGTTGCAAGTGTGACTGCCGATCGGGAGGTCCCGGGTTCAATTCCTGGGTTGAACACTACAAAATTTTCTAATTTAGATTTTCTAGTAGTGGGACGGAGTCTGGATAAGTGCCCGGTGCATGGCAATAGACTCACCACCTATTCCATATTGGGACGTAAACGTAACCGGTGAAACGTGGGAGTGTTCTGCATTCCTCTGCCTACTTCTTCGGGGATTACAAGCGTGAAGTTACGTTTAATGTATTACGTTGATTGTAAGAATGGAACCAGAAATCAGGGGTAATTTCAAATATGTTTCCAGATTTTTAAATATTCCTATGACGTTCTTATATTTTTTATTTCAATAAAACATCCTTTTAAACTTCTTAATTTAAAAGTTATGTTGTCTTGTTCTATTAATTATGAACATCGTTAACCCTTTCTATCGTATCGCTTAGTCCCGAATTTTCTTTCTAAGATGGTAGGTGTATGTATGACAAAAAGTCTTTTGATTAGTTAGTATAGTATAGCATGTGTGTATGATGGCGTTAGCAATAGTAAACATGTATTTAAAAACATTTTAAAGTTGTTAAAAAAGTATTTTAAAATGGTTCAAAAAATACTTAAAAATATTTTTAAACAGTAAAAAAAATATTTAACGATGATGATTCGAATTTAAATCAATATCTTTTCATGAGATACATACATCGGTATATTTTTTGTGTCGTAGCCTTCGCAGGTATGCAGTAACTACATCACAGGAGAAACAGGAAAAAAGGTTAAATAAGACTAAGATAAGTAAGACTAAGAGTTAAGACTAAGGAATATAGGTTCTTAATTGTTTTTTGTAAAAAAATAATTAATGCATTTACTATATCCGGGGCTAAATACTACTTTAGCTCCGGACGTAAATGATAGTTGTTCTCGCAACTTTTACCTGACACCTATATTATTTTAGATGATAAGGTAAAAAAAAAGGTTTTATTCAAAATATTTATTGATATAAATAGGTGCTGAAAACAACATTCAAAATATAATAATATGTATATAAAAATAAATCACAGAAAAAATTGTAACATTCTATACATTCTTAATTGATACTTATATGTTATAATATTTACATATAAATGTAAAATAATATATATATTTATTTGTACTATAACTCATAACTTATATAATAACACTATTAGGATATTATAAATATAAAATGAAAATTATCATTATAAAATACACAAATATTAGAAATAAGATCTGTTTATGAAGACAGTAAATATAGAAGAAGCAGTTCACGTCGGTAAAGAAAGACATATGTACTTAATACTTCGTGATCTGTGCCTACCGTGACGTAATAATATTAATAAGACCAGAATACTATGATATATGAATAAAATAAGCAAATAATACATTTACAATAACATATGAACTTACGTATACCACATTTTCATAGATAAAATATATAGGTAATAAAAAATATTATATGTTTCATATAGAATTGCATGAATATATAGAAAACAAATGTAAGTATAAATTAAACAAGCGTCAAATAATAAATGCAAATAGTAAATCCTTTAAATAAACATACCTAATAACAATAAATTAAATATGAAAGGAATAATGAAATATAAAGCGTGATCTTAATCTAAAAATAAATAAATATTCAAATATTTCGTTATATAAAAAACAATCACACATCGAGGAACTTATAAATGCACACATTCCTTATAAATTACAGTTATACGATAAATATTTTTTTATACAACATTCATATAAATAATGTTCGATTCGGTTACATTACGATAAAAAAAAATATAGGTACGAACGTTAAATAAAATAGAACCCGTGCGCGATAACTGCACACCTGCGTAACAAATGGCGGTTACAGTGAGAAAAAAATCTTTTATCAGATTTTTAAAAATACTCTAAGAAACTGAAGGAACAGTTTAGCTCTGTATTAATTGAATAAGAATTGTATTGAATCATTGAAAGGAAGAGATATACGTTGATGTCAAGTTGTAGCGCACGGGTTATAATGTATCATCATTCAATGTTGTAATGCTTCACCATAGATCAGGCTGCGTTGGGTAACATTTTGTTAAAGCAGCTTCTAATTATGGAAGAACTTGTAAGTTTATTTAAAAATCCACATTTATTTTCTTCAACAGAATGATAATAATAATAATATACTCGTACTTTTCTTAGACCACAATTCGAGCGACATTACTTTTTAAAGTCATACTTTTGGATTGTTTAAGTTTACAAGTTTTCGATGCAAGATTTTGTCTCATAATAGAGTTGAAAATGTTAACAATTGCTGTAACAATGTTAGCATAATAATATAAGCTTCAAAATATGTCACAGGACCCGATATAAGGTGAATAACCTTTTAGATCAACGTCTCCTGGCCTTCAAGTTTCTGCCATAGCCTGAATGCCCGTAACCACCTACATCTTCATGGGCAGTGGAATGGGAATGGCTATGTGTGTATATGGGTTTGGAGACTATCTCGTAGGTGGTTGACTTCTGGCCCGATGAAAGAGACTTGATGCCGATGATGGCGGAGAGAAGGAGTGACATCATCGCTGTCATAAGGGCTTTACCAGCTAGCATTGCGAGACCACCGAGGCCGATGCTCATGAGGGTGCCTGTAACAAAGAAATTCAATTATAATATTATTTAAACAACATTCTATAACGTTTTGATAACGAAAGACATCGGTTGAATTTCGAGACATTGAAATTGAAGACGACGAATCCGTAGCAGAGTTGTAATTAGTGGGATAAAATTTGCCCTGTTTAATGTACTATAATATAGTTTTCATTATTATATTGAAAATATTGTTTTCATTATTATCTACTGGCATTACATAATAACAATAAAAGAGAAAGTGATAGAAAATCCAATAAATTACTATCTACACCACTTGTGGTTGACAGAATAAACAGCATCGATCGAACAGAAAACAAGTCGCTTTATCCACATTTAGATATTTTGGACTTAGTTCCATTTGAAATCTAACGACTCATATGTATTCTTTTTTAATTGACAAAACCTTAAAAACCTCTTGTGTATAATTCTTGTTATAACGCTAGGATCATAGGATGCGTCAAGGAAAGTGTGTACGATTACATATAGAAGCCTCGTATACATAACTAAACATACATGTAATTGAAAAGATTACAAGATTTAAATCCTGTATTGTTCTGAATAATAATTATGTACCTATACATTTTTGTTCAACAGTTTTTATTTTCTCAAAGCAATTGATGAAGCTCCCTCGTGAACACTGAAGTTGATCCTGGGAGTGACAAACAGTTCATCAAAATAGACAATCTAAGCAATGACGAAAAATTTAATTTAATTTTTTTTGTTTATTTTCCATAATAAAATGGAACACCTACTAATTGGTCTCAATTGTGAGTTTGAATCTAAAAATATAATTACGACACCTTTTACAACTCTATTTGCAATGTTTGTTCAAAAGTTGTTGTCAGTTACGAAAATTTAGGAGCTGTGCTATAAAAATTTTTGACTTCCAAAATTTATCGGTGAACGAAATAAGTTTAAAAACTAGGTACAAAGGGTCTGAGAAAAAGTAAAAGCTTATTTCTCTTACGAGATTAAATTATTCTGGTATTAGCGGGAAAAATTATGTATATTCTGTTGTTAAAGTGTGTTTTCCAGACACACTAAAATATGATGTGTTCGAAGAATTTGTTAGCAGTGTTTTGAATGTATGAGTGAATACTTATCTCAATGCTCATAAGCATTAATTGACCGACAAAAACGTTTCAGAAGCTTAAAATCGTACCGAACTCGACCCCTAATCTTATTAAATTGTTTTGATTGTTCATCACAAGCTTAGAAGCTTCTGATGAAAATCTGCCCATAAATATATTTAAGTATTTATTTATCCTTTTTGTAACACCTCTAACTGAGGAATACAAGGGCGTGCTTAATGCCTAATCGCATTATCTTCCAGTCATCTCTGTATTATAACATTACATAATGTCATTTATATAGGAAATAATTGTATTTTATAGTAACTAAAAAGTAACTTCACGCCTGTAATCCCCGAAGAGGTAGGCAGAGGGATGTAGAACACTCCCACGTTCCACTAGTTACTTTAACGTCCCACTATGGAATAGGTGGTGAGCCTTTTGATACACCGGGCACATATCCAGACTCCGAGCCACTACAAAAAAAATTTAGTAGTGTACGATCCGGGAATCTAACCCAGGATCTCCCGTTCGGCAGTCGCGCTTGCAACCAACACGACTAACGAGGCAGTCAACAAATAATAAAGTGATCCAAAAAGTTCTTAGTTTCACCATAGTACCACAACATGTTGATAGGTATCAACCGATGTTAAAGCTAAAGTTATCCTATCAATATATCAACATACAAAACGCTGATTAAACTGTCCCACGAAAAGAAAACACTGAGTGTGCAGCAAAGCAAAGTGTCATTTTCTTATTATTTCTATGCTCTGTTTCATATACAGCTATCATTAAAGATGCTATGGATAATAGTTAACTTTCAAAACTGAGAATAAGGTTCACATTAGAACGGTAGATCGTCGCGGCAAGATTGTCCACCGCGGTCAATTTCTTTTAGCCTGTTATCTTCGATCGATGTAGAGTGTTGTGGAGAAAATGATCGCGTTTTGACTTTACTTTGTTTCATATTTACATATTTTTTTTATATATTTCCGTCAAATATTTAATTTATAATGTACTGGTAAGTCGTACACTAAGATTGTTGCAGGTACGAGTACCTATGTATTATGAATGGGCGAATGGCAAGTCTCAAATAGGACAAACAGCACAAATTTATAATTTAAATCTTGGGTCCACGTTAACAAGTAAACTACTACAGTAAAACACGGTAACATTAATATTAATTGTATTATCAATGTGCATTCATGGACTTCACTTCACGTGCGATTCAAAGCAAAGGAACTCACAAGTATATACTATAAGTAAGCAATCATAATTATATCATAGCTACGATTGATTTGGTCTTCTATGTCTCAGGTTTAATTGAATACGTATAAATCTACTTCTTCCAATTTTTCTGAGAGATAAATCCTAGCCACTGTTACTTAGTTATTCATACGCTAACTACACGATTACCCATAAACATCATCCCTGGCTTGTGATTCTTAGTCAGTATTACATTTACTCTTATCCTTAACTACGTGTTTAATATCAAACTTCATTTGCAACATCATCAGCCCTTGCATCATTACATTATTGTATTGAGGTCTCTTTTCAGCGTCATAAAATGCTAACGTTCATGACGAATAATTTGCTGTTTATAATTCTGCTATTTTCTAAACGTAAAAAATTGTACCCGTTTTACTCTGGTCTCAAGGTTCTGTTAAACGTGGTAGTTAAATGAATGCTGTAAGATGAAAAGTAAAACGATAAACCTGGATATATACTTATATATACATATATAGATTAACTGGTTATAGTTCGTAGATAATGTTAATAGCAAATAGAATATTTTTATTCTTAAGATGTTTAAGTTAAATAATATGTGACGGCAAATGTAGTATTGTCACGCCAGGTCCCTTATGGGGTAGCCAGAGAGTACAGACGACGAAAAGCAGGTAAATGTGTCAAATATAGAGTCCTTCACATCAATTAAATTCAAGAAAATTATTGCTACTATGAGTTGCATAAATAAGTTTGTAGTTACATTTATTTTAGTTAATCATCTTTAATCTGATTTCGTAATGTAACATACATACACACATGTATTTATAGAAATATACAATTTATACATTTGATGTCTATTCAAGGTTTAATCTTTGAATTCTTGTTTGCGTGCTATACAAGTCACGTACAACAAAATATGTGATTTTATCAATTTGTGGTAAAGATTGTATAACTTCTTGTCAGTGTATGGAGAAGCTCTTTAAAGCACGGTGAAATTGTTTTAACTATTGAAATTTGGCAATAGCTCTATAAATATTCGTACAATATATATTTCCGGATTTATTTACTAGCTCTATTACTATTACTACTCTTTATTAATCTACTATGTACTACCGCTAGCTATTAATTTGTTAATGTTATTAACTTAAACGTAAAGTAACATCACGCCTGTAATCTCCGAAGAGGTAGGCAGAGGAGTGTAGAACACTCGAAAGTTTCACCAGTTACTTTTACGACCCACGATGGAATAGGTGGTGAGCTTATTGGCATACACCGGGCACAAATCCAGACTCTGAGACACTACTAGAAAATCAAAACTGGGAAATTTAGTAGTGCCCGACCCGGGAATGAAACCCAAGACCTCCCGTTCGGCAGTCGCCCTTGCAACCAACACGACCAACGAGGCAGTCATTATTAACTTGCTATTGAATTTTTTAATATTTATTTTATCGCCGTCCTGTTGGACCCGGGTCTCCTCTTAGAATGAGAACAGTTAACCTGTTTTCAGTCACGCTGGCTGAGAGCGGGGAAGCTATTTTCAGACGCTTAGGCAACACGCTTATGATATCCGTACTTATAACTTTTGCTTCTATAATTTGTTGAAATCGCATAATTCGAGTACGCAAATATGTATGTATTTCTGATCCAAATTATTTGCGTAAGTATATCATGGAATACTTCTAAAGCAAAATACCTCTTCTGATTTAAGCTTCAATCTTTAAACTTCCAGTTAATCTCGACAAATTATGCTAAATAATGCAATTAAGTGTTAAGAGAACCATTGTACTTGAACAGAAAGAACTGGTGTTACAAAGTAATATACAACACGTTAATCATTCTACGAATATTTCTTACCGGCCTTCAGGCTCACTTACGAATTGTATTTTATATTCGTACTTTAATATAATAAATTTGCTTATAATTTAACTGTAGCAATTTTTCAGACACTAGTAAATATTGTATGCCGTTGAATGGAATAGTAATATTATATGATACTATATAGAAATCAGATAAAAGTGAAAATACTCCAAGTTTCCAGCAATTGCGTTCAAACATCGTTTCCAGTGGTTAGTGGTAAAAACTATTCCAGTTAAATAAAAAAAAAATGTGCCCCTAACTTATTTTATGGCTTATTTAAGACAGTCTATAAAATTGTTTTAGTTACAATTGTTCTACTCATGGCCACTAGGTTACTTTAATAGTTGATTCTAATTCTTTACATTAGTACCACGTACCTTTCATCATTAACGCCGCAGCCATAAGGCCGCCCATACCACCCTTCTTGCCGCCCAAGCCGCCGCCCTTGCCTCGCGCTTCGCCGATCAAGGCCCTCGCTTCTTCAGTGGCACTGTCATCCAGAAGCCTCAGCTTTACCGAATGGCTATCTAAGTAACTTCCAAGCTTGTACAAAAGATACTTATCCAATCTCTCATCGGGTTTCGATGGTAACGACCTCGCCATATCAGCAGCGAATTCTTCAGATTTGCTGTCATTTTCCTTTTTCTCTTTAATTACACTAATTCCTGGTAGCAGGTGGAGTTCCTCCTTGGAACTGAGTTTTTCTAGTACCAAAATCGCTTCAATTTTGAGACAAGTTGGACTAAAGATTCCTTTTGTGCAATCCTTTCCCATTGCTTTGGCTGCAGCCTCCATTGTCGGTTCCACTGAATTCGGCATAGTGTCCACAAATTCTGGGCTTGGTAAAGCCGACGCTAACGTAAATAAAACTAATATGAATAAACTATACATTTTTGTAACAAATACTAGCGTCTGTTTCGAAACGAATGCGGTTACACTTTGATAAGACGATCCACCGTTCGCCTTTTATATGTCTCACATAGTTCGATGATTAGTACGGAGTACTCTAAGTCCATTATATTTTCATAGAAGGCTGATTGCAAAAAGTCCACACGAGCCATAGTAATTTACTCTCTCTCTCTTAGTAGCGTAAAGTTTCTTTTTGAAAACACATCATCGATATACGGTTTTGGTTTATTACCGCACGCAGCCAGCGTGGTAGGAGGAATTGGCGAAGATGACTTATTTGTTTTTGCGTAATTAACATTCATTAATGTCTATTAAAATAGGTTTTAAATATATGTTACATCGAATTAAGCAAACTCACTGTTATTGTTTTTAACAATTTAATTCCTCTACATCTTTAACAAGAAGCAACTTTTGTATTCAGTGAAAATATAGTATATTGTACTCTTTTATTAAATCACTGACTTTTTCATTCATCTAAAAAGCCGTGACAAACAAGCAACAGCTCGGTTTGCGCGACCACCTTCTCTGTTAATAGATATCTAATTTTAAGAACTTTGACTCTAGGTTCATTTTTAAGTAACCCTTAAGTTGCGCCGCAAGTTTACGCACCGAAAGAATCGACGGCACGTGCCAGTATTTGTCATAGTGGATGCACAAATAATCCAATAGACTGAATAGATTATATTGATTAAAGAATGTATTCAATAAGGGAGGTAAGCAAAATAAGATAAGTTACTAAGGTAAGTAAAATTGTAATACACAACAATTGTATACACCCAAGTATTCAATATACATATTACTAAGTATGTATTAAATTGTTTAAGCACCCAAGTTCGAAAATAATGGTTTCATGTGAAAAACAAACATAATTAAGTTTAAGTAGCTTCTTTAAATAAAACAATAATGACAATATTCTTTCTATTAGCTTCTTGTAAATAACATTTTAAAAAGATATCAAATAAAAAGCTAGCTTATATTACACGTATAATATAGGATAACTTACTATTTCTTTTGTTTTAGTACAATACGATTCGACACGGTATCCATTACTTTTCTTTCTGTTCCTACAATTTAAATGTTGTAATAACGCAGTGCTATAATGACATTTCTTTGCATTTCAAAGACCAGATATATGATTTTCCACTTTAAATGACTGCTTATGGTAGTTAATTCTGATTGAATTTTCTCAACGAAGACTTTCTATAAGCTACATAAGCAGATCTTGCTAGTTTTATTCCGTCTGATATCTCACTGCTAGGGGAAACAGTCACATTTAATATGAAACATGTAATAATTATTATTAAATTCGATCTTACTCTTCGGAAACCCGTCTTCAAATTTTAGCGCGCATCTTTTTACAAAAATGTGCGTTTTAAGATTAAATATCACGGTGAAGGAAAACATCGTGAGGAAACCTGCACAC
>DWDW01001375.1:0-11753 GCA_018245635.1 Mimoniades versicolor eupheme
TTCAGCCATTAGATATCTGTAAAAGGCTGAGTGATTGACAGTCACAAAAACAATCTTTACTTACATCATTTTCAATCTCCAATCTTTATTATTATCAGGTATCGCATTATACTAGCTCTCTTGCGGACTAGGTAGAGAGCACAGACTGCCTAATATCTTCAGCCTTACAGATAAAACGTGCTTCGTCTACATTCATCACTCTCTTCATACACGCACGCCGCTTACGAAGAAAAACAGAATCGTGAGCTAGTAATATCTTAAAACATTTCCTTGCTCGTAACTACATAGGTACGTATAGCATCATGCAACATGTTTACGTTGGTTCGTTTAAATTATCTAACATTTCCATAGCCGTAACGAGCGGGAATAATTACGCCGGTCCGCCATCTTGGAACAAATGAACGAAGAGCGTGGAAAATTATCACGACACGTTTGTGTCGACTCCATTGGATGCTTTTTGTGTCACGGCGACCTATACTTACTTTTAATATTTCTTTTACTTTTTTAATAGTTACTATGTATTACTTCAGTCTTTAAATTTATTTTGTTGTTAACAGTTATTTGTTTCGGTGAGTGGGCGGGGTAGGTACTTGTAACAAATGTCTTGGAACAAGGTTCTTATCGGCTGTTAATCCGAATGTGCTCATATCAATAAAATATTAAGTAACATCACGCATGTAATCCTCCAAGAGATAGGCGAACCAGTTACGGCTTTTTACCAGTTACGTTCACGTCCCTCTATGGTATGGGTGTTGAGCGTTTTGCTATACACCGGGCACATTTCCAGACTGCGAGCCACTACTAAAACTTCTAAAATAAAAAAATCCAATAGTGCCAGACCCGGCATTTGAACCCAGGACCTCCCGATCGGCAGTAGCGTTTGCAACGAAGTTTAGTTAAAATTAATGACAGAGCCAATTACTTTTTTTTTGCATTTATAATATAAAAAATTCATTATAATACATATTTTGAAATTCGAAATGAAGCTCGGCAAAGCCGATATCATAGTGTTCAAACAGCTGAAACAAGAAACGGAAGTAACAAGCTCATGATACAAATACCTATCTATGTCTCGAACTGGAATCGAACCCACAATTTCCCGTTCAGCAATTATAATTTGTAAGCACTGAACCAACAAGCCATTAAATTTAATGTTTTGTTTATCCGGTGCTCTCTGCTTACCACGTATTGTTTATTTATAACTATCAGTTACACGTATGAAAATCGATAAATTTATGTAACGCCATCTAGCGTCAAAATTATGGAATGTTACCTAACACTTCATAATACGAAATGTTGTAATGTTACATGGCACTTTTACGATTATCGTAAAGTTATTGTATCTATGTATATTTATGTGTAGGTACATTGAAGAAGTCCCGTTAGAAACGCAGCTTGTATGCGACTTAAACGCGAATTTTCAGTGCTACCAAATAGAACACTGCAGCTAAGTGAAATAGGATTGAGAAAATCTCGCGCTGCTCCCATATTAAAACAAGTGGGGCCTACAAAAGCGATACTCTAAAAAATGCACGGGAAAATACATCGCGACGTTCTGTTGAAAGTGAGGTAACGCACGGAGCGTTGCAACTAACCAACCGTGGAGGTAAGGAACCGGTGGAAGTCGAGAGAGGCAGCGGGTACAGTTACAACTAGCTTTGAATATAGATGAAAAAAACAGATTGATCTTTTACTTTTATTTTTTATTTTTCGTTCAATTACTTGAACACAAATAGTTGATCGATAGACGTTTTGTTTCATCTGTGTGTGTTCATCTTATAATTGCATTTTACAGCGCTTTACACAACACAGTCTTTTAGTTTTTATCGTTGTAAAATATTAAATCAATGAACCGATTGTTACTCAATTGAAAGTAAGCAAATATTTGACCTACATCCAAGAGACAAAAGCAAAAGAAAAATAGCTTAGAATATCGTGTTTCTATTTCTAGGTAATGTGAATGGGAGTGTATAATTATATATCGACATATAATTAATAGCACTGCTATACCCTACAGCTTGACAGTAAATATCTCTGCTGTTTCAGACACCATAGGTATAAAACCTATTTAAATCATTCATAATTGGCGTATGTGATTCAATTCATATTTGTAACTGAATCACCTAGGATTTCTTGTAGTTAACGTTTATATAAATTGCTAATACGGAACGACTGTCTTTCGTTGAAAAATATTTGGTGCCATGTAAGCAATCCGCCGTTCGCTCGTAACTTCCGACGCGCCTTCAGCGCTGAATAGCCAGTGTCGGCAAGGCGAGCGCCTACTGCTGCATATTTATGAACCGCCTCAAACACTATAAATAGTTGATACCAGCCGCGGCCTCGCTCGTAATGGAGTAAATACGACCGGGAGACTCTGTAATTTGCACTGGATGTCAAACACCGCTGATGCATGAAAAAGTACACGGGAAAATGGCATTTTTTTGAAGCAAGTGCCGTCGCAGTGTCAAAAAAGCGACGTGGCTGTATGCAATCGTTAATTGGACGATACGATCCGTCTGCCTTTCTAACCCTTAATCTCTTAAACAGGCGTGACGTGGCTGACATGTATTTTCATACTTGCGAATAAGCCGCTGAATTAAACGAACCGATTATGTAAACATAATAACTGTAGCTCGTTTTTAAATCATATTATATACTTATGCTAATTTAGTTCTCACTTTTACATTACTAAAGGTTCAATGTTATTTTCAGATTCATTATCGTCAAATGTATATATGACTATAGTTATTAGTACAGCGTCGCAGTAAACATGTCCTCTGTTTCAGACACGATATAAAGCCCGGTAAACGTCGGGCCGACCTGCCGAGCCCACTTCGCCGACGCATGTACCGACCGATATAGCTTAGATAAACGCGCACATAACTATGCAAACTACTTCTCCGAAGGCAACCTCGCGTCTTAACGTCTTAAATTCCACAAGAATGCAACGTAATGTAAACTTTAAACCAGGCGCCTTAAGGTTCCATTTGCGCGTAAGGGGCGGCCAATGTAATATTCACTAAGGTCGTACCGCTCCACACAGTCCACCATTAGCTAGGTACATACCTGTAAGTGTGGTGGGAACGCGATGTGAATACGGTATGGGCGTTGTAGTGAGCCTAAAAAATTAAAGCCGCCGACGATACTTAGAATGCTCAATAAAGATTTGAATGGTCCGGAGCGCTGTCCGCAACGCGATGTCGACTTAGGCGCGTCACGTCGGCGGGTTAATTCTTTTTTCGGTTCGAAAGTCGTACGTGCTCGGCGACTTCCTTTCAATGTAAAGTGGAATCGATTAATGAGGTCCAGTTTCAAATCGCAGTCGGGTCATACACCTATTTACTATTTACGGATATCGCTTGACAATGACATTATTTAACGGCCATGTAGGTAATAATGTTCTGTCTTGAAACTTTTGCCCATATGCGAATAAAATCCGCAGAAGCTGGCTATCGAAATTTATCGCTTCCTATAAATCTGTTTTCACTTCGCTCCCGGGGGACTAATGCTCGTGAATGTCCAATAACATAATTTCGAAGAGACAGAGGAGTGAGCGTCCAGGCAGCGGTGGCAACGTGAACGAAATCAATTTTCCCGGCGACGTGAATGCGAGTGTACAATTCTGCTTTATCTGCGGAAGGCGGTGACGGTGGCAGGATTTAGGGTTCAATGGAGAGCGGGCGAGGCGGCGAGTGCGGTTTTCGGCGAGGTGTAGCGGTATTGCAGTAGAAGTCGACTGGGCAGCGGCTGGCCGAACGTGCTAATCTGCGTGGAGTGTCGCGTGTGATTGGGCAGACGTCGATGTCCAATTTTCCGGTGGCGGCGGCTGCATTAGTTGCCAGACAACGGCCACCCGCTAACGGATATATTTGAATACCTTTGCACGAAGAGAAATTATAAACTGCAGTTCTGAGCCATAGGTATAGTTACACACTGTACGGTACTCTACTAGTTTGCGCGTTGTTAAAGCATTATAGATACGTATACAATGTTAGATTGGTTTTCTAAAAGTTTACAGGTTTACAAAAAGTGTTGTAATGAACCAATTTTGAATAAATGGAATTTGAATTTGAATTATCTATAATTTGCATACATACATATACTTTTAAACATTTATCTAAGTACATATTAAAAATCACTGCTGCGTTGTCAGCGCGATTGCTGATCGAGAGGTCCTGGGATCACAGCCAAGTCGGGTACTATATTCGATTTTTTTAACTTCGATACTTACTAGTAGAAATTTCTAGTAGTGGCCTAGAGTCCGGATTTTTTCCGTGTATATATCAACTTAATCCTATTAGCCTAGTGATTTGAAATTCGACCACTCACTCCGAGAGACCCGGTCCAAATCCTAGCGGGCACCTCTTAAAATTGTGCGTTTTAAATTAAAATATCACTTGCCATATCGGTGGAGGAAAACATCGTGAGGAAACCTGCACATCTTAGAGTTCATAAAAAAATATAAGTATATATTGTTCTCTAAGACGTGTGAAGTCTGCCACCCCGCACTTGTCCAGCGTGGCAGACTATGGCCTTGCCCCTCCCATTCTGAGAGGAGACCCATGTTCCAGCAGTGGAACGATAAAAGGGTCGAAAGAGCGAGAGTGTATATATCAACAGTCTCACGCCCTGTTCCGTAGCGGGACGTAAACGTGCGAGTGTACTATACCTACTCGTGATTACAGGCGTATGATCATGTATCACAATAATTCAACACTTAAATATTAATAATTACATATGTCGTGTAAGAAAAACGCGTACATGCCACCATCCGTTACACTAAAACGTTCCATCACAGTAAGAAACCTCCTAATGCGTTTTTACACAACACCCGGCGCCAAAATGACACAATAAAATATTATTTATCGCGACAGGAAACTTCCGAACATTACCTTTCGGGTAGTAACCGCTTAAAAATAGCCCCTGCTACTTATAATTGTTGATTGCTTGGTAGAATTATGTAACGATTGATTATGAGTTTTTTCACAAATTCCACTGACCGACTTTTAAACAATATCTTTGACGGCAACTTTTACAGCCACAGGTTTGGTAGGCCTTTCCCAAGCGCGCATATTATGTACACATTAAGGGACTTAAAACAATATAATGTATTTATATATCTTAACTTTATCATTTCTCAACTGCCTCATTGGTCGTGCTGGTTGCAAGTGTGACTACCGAACGGGAGGGTCCTGGGTTCGATTCCCGGGTCGGGATTTTCTAATTACTACTAGATTTTCTAATTCAGATTTTCTAATAGTGGCTCGGAGTCTGGATATGTGACCGGTGTATGACAATAGGCTCTCAGCTATTCCATAGTGGGAGTTTCACGTAACTGGTGAAACGTGGGAGTGTTCTACACTCCTCTGCCTATCACTTCAGGGATGACAGGAGTGATGTTATGTAACTTTATCATTCTACGTATTAACCTTATAAGACTTGTGCAGCTCTAAAAACGCACGGTACAAAAGCGCGCGTTGCACATTGCCAAATATGTACCAGATGTTAATGTCAATTTGTATTCACAAATACATGCATTGGATGAAGTAAACAGCATCTCTCTAATGACTGTTTACGGAAGGGGCTAGTTGTAGTAATACAATATTAATGCAATTCATTAAACGCTCAATTCAAGTGTAGTGCCCCTTCGGCGCGCTTGCTACGGAATGTTATTGGATTTACTTTTGCATTTAATTTAGGGAGCGAGTCGTTGTTAGTATAAAATGATTTGTACCTTTTTACATGCTTTGTACGATCCTAACGCGATTCATATGTACGTATTGACATGCAAAATATATTTATAGAAAATAATTGAACATTGATCCAAATTGAGTTTCTTATATAAAACTAATAATATACCTATATTTGTATAATAAGATAAGATTTTCCATTTTTATAATCCACCACCTATTCCGAATGGAACGGAAACGTAACTATTGAGACGTGACAGTGTACTCGCACTCCTCTGCCTATCTCTTTATAGATTACAGGCGTGATGTTACGTTTGTCAATAAATAAGATGAGATAGGTATATGTATACATAGCTATATATATCTACGTTTTCCTAATACCTAAACTCTATCAGTTTAATGCATTTCCTACCTACCTAACACCAACATGTAAGTAGGTATGCAGTTTTCATATCGGCTACTAACATCCGAAAAATATTATATGAAAGCGTTTCAAACATTTACGGCGTTAATAATACACCGAAAAACATACGCCATTGAGAACGTAAGAATCATAACATAACCCGGGGCGACTGGAATTAATCTTGCCAAAATCGAGATCGCCTGCGGGCCCCATTATACCGTTGAGTAAAAATATATGAGGCGGACGAAAAGAAACCGAACATATGCTGGGTAAATATTTGGAGTGGCAACACGGCGGCGCGCCCCGCTCTTACGTCACATTGTTCTCCGATCGATTAGCCCTCGCTGTGATGTCATGCTCTATAACAGTCGCCTTCCGTCCCCAAATTTATTACGAACTGCCACTGTTACGTAATCGACAAACCAACTTTTCCTTATATTTTCCATTCGGCGACGTTCCGTTATGAAGTTATTATAAACAATCTCGATCATAAATAAAACCCGCTAACAAAGTTTCCAACGTGACTTCTGTTACGATGACATTATGTCATGTTATCTGTAGACGAATTTAGACCGATTGAAGCGTAATGCGTTTCGTAATCGACTATACCGTGAGAACCTCTCGCCGACATGACTCGCTGATACAGAAAATATATATTTTCAACAAAAAAATAAAACTCCAATTGCCGGCCCGGGCGAGTATAAGAGTGATTGAACTAACCTGTCAGCCCCATGTTAAGAGGTTTTGAAGAAACCTCACGACTATTGTCCGGATAACCAGTAGCGTGTTTTCTCGGTAAATGTTTGAATTGGTACCGGTGTATTATTGATATTATATACATACGGGTACAATAAATGTGTGTTTGCGTTAAAAATTTTGGCCAGCTCGTGGAATATTTTCGTAGGACGACTTATCCGTTTTTAATTTTGGCATTACGAGAAAAGTTCAATATAAATATTATTGCAGGACGTGCGAATTGATATATGTACTCACTAACATTTAAAGAATATACTTTATGCGATCGAGTGAGTCAGTCGAATCACTAATAGTGATAAGTTGAATCTGAACGCAAATGTGCACATGTGTCAATCGTGTGTTGACATAAATCATCTGCGTGAATGAGTTAAAAATGGCCATCCCTTATGCATCGCCGCCCATAGTGGAGCAGCTATTCGATTTATCATCAGCACCGGCCCCGCATTCGACATCAACTCTCAATTTCACTCGAGACGCAAGTCGCATCCAAACGATTCAATCGCGCATACACGTTCCTTTGTCCGCTCTAACAATGGCGCGCCAGTACTGCGTGCTATTCAACAACCGCAAAAGTCTGTTTTCTCTAAACTCCTTGTGTGCTGTAACATTGACCTATTGCACCAACAGGTAAGTCTCACAAAGCGTTTGTTTGGGTGTCTCCGCTGAATTAACGCCCTTTGCCTGTCTATGTTCTTGTATGTTTACGCGCTGCTCATTGTTTTGTTGATGTGTTTTTTTATCATAAAACGATATATTTTTAAAATAGGTACCTTCGTAAAGTGCTGTTTGTAAAGGGGTCTAACTTGATTATATGTATGATAATACATATATGAGTACATCTACAACGGCTCATTTTGCGTAATTGTTGGCATACCAATCTCTAGGTAGGTACGAGTACTGTGCGGTAGTACTTCGATCAAGAAGTCTTGGATTCAAATCCTGGGTTATTGCACTATTGGGTGGGTAGGTACTAGACGATTTTTCTAAGGTTGATGTTCTAGTAGCGGCTCGGAGTCTGGATATATGCCCAGTGTACGGCAATAGGCTAACCCTTTAATCCATGATGGAATGTAAACGTAATTGGTAAAACGTAGGAATGTATTACAGTCCCCCGCCTACCTCTTCGGGCAATATAGGCGTAATATCACATATATATGTACCTACCTAAATATCTATTCGGTATTTGAAATATTAAACTTAAAGAACATTACATAACTTCCTTCAATCTAATCACTGGAGTGCAAATCGACAATTACAAGGCTAATTTCACACCTCAGTTCGCGGCACAAACTTACTGCGAGTGATGCAGACGAATTACCTATTAATTAATAGCGGTACGCTAATTGCAGAACACAAGTACGAACACGCAGGGCCGTTATCACAAAGGGTTATACATATATATGTAATAGATGGTCCGAAATGTACATAGGCGTATATAGTAACCTCCGCCCCACATTCTCACGTAACATAGGTGTTTATGAATGCACAATCGCGTCCCCACAAAACATTGGCACGAACACATAGGTCGGTTTGAACGCGCGACGTATTCAAGACATTGATCTTGCTTCACAATGCTTTGTCCTGGTCAGTGACTGGCGACTGGTGAATGGCCTCTCAATAGGGACTTGTAGTACGAACTGTATTTCTGTGACAAACAAACTTATCAACGTTTTATGAGGATGTTGCGTTTAATTTGTTCAGTAGCTTGCGAATTTGTGCGCGTATTACGTGTACTCTTTTATCGCCCAGGTCTAAATGCGTAATTTTATATTTACCTACATTCGTTTATATCATACTTCTCTACGCATCAATTCAATAGAGCGATTTAACTCTACCTAGCTTGTATATACCAAAGAATCATTTTATTTACCTTACAATCGTTATATATAGGTACCTTAGAATCACATTATACATACCTTAGAATCGTTATATATACCTTAGAATTATTATACATACATATATGCCTTAGAATCGTTATGGTTTAAAATCAGATCAATTTTTAAGAATAATAGAGCACGATAAAGTTTGCCGAAATAGATCTATTCTGTATGGATGACGACACTTTAATATATCTCGTACTTAACTTGTTTCCTGTGTACTTTTTCTTAGTGGTGTACAGATGAACACTTGATATAATAGAACAAATGTGCCTATAAGTACCTATTTAAGATCGTCGTTTCAGTCCAATTGGTTTTATTATTTAAAATTGCTTTCAAACAGTCCGCGAGCAAATTGTATACCGTACCTAAATAATAAGAAACCTTAAACAAACACTGTACGTTTCGCAGAATTTTTTTTCTGTACAGTTTACTAATGTTCTAGAATCTGAGCTTGGGTATGACGCACGGTTTTGTGGTGTTGCGGATCGATGTTTTTTTCTTAACTAGAGGTATATTTTGAACTGCGTATGTTTCCGTTTGTAATTGTTTATAGGACAATTGTGTTGTAATGTAATTTTACATTTTCATTGAGGCAACTACTGGCGGTTTTATTCGGTTTTATGGTGGTACCCATTCATGTAAACCGTGTCACTGGCTAAGTCAACAGCCTTGGAGCTTGCATAAAAATAACCCTAAATTGCTATCTTATCCAAGATGTACCTCATTCGCCGTGCCTATCTATTCCGGAATAATTTGGATAATGAAAGCCTCGGCGCGTGACCGCGGGCCCGCGGTTCACATTTTAATTCCTATTCACATTCGGTGAGCTATATTCGCGGCCATTTCCGGATTGCTGCCGAGATGGTTTGTGCCTGTCTAT
This sequence comes from Mimoniades versicolor eupheme, assembly GCA_018245635.1. NCBI lineage: Eukaryota > Metazoa > Arthropoda > Insecta > Lepidoptera > Hesperiidae > Mimoniades > Mimoniades versicolor. The sequence continues at coordinate 9,610 of DWDW01001375.1, forward strand.
TGTGTAAATGCGAAAGGCTTGCGAATTTTGATACTAGATAGAATATCTCGAAAATATCATCTGCGTGTTTTTTCTAATATTATTAATATTTCTACGCTTCAGGCTCTTTAGGGGATTGTTGCTTACCATTGAGTGCCAATTACCTGGCTTTGTGTAAGCTTACAGACCAGACGCTCATCTTCTTCTTTCGTCGTTGTATATGTTTCCATAAAATGACTGCATGTTAAACTTACAGAATTTATAAATGAACTAAGCAGTTTTAGTAGTAAATATTCTAAACAAGTGTTTATTTATTTCAATTAAATTTATTGAATTAATGAAATATATACAAATTAAATTGTGAATTTCTCTAAAATATCTTTTATTGCTTAATTTATGTACAGTTGAATATAAATTGATCTTTAGTAGGTAGGTAAATAAATTCAAGTTACATTGTTTTTTTTTTGAAACCTATCAAAACCATGAACTTTTGGTACAGATCGTGAAAATATTACAATTAGGTAAATTTAAAGGGCAAATAACAATTCCCGAAAATTGACGAAAATGTTAACAAGTTGATGAAAGTAATAAAGAAAGTGATCACCTTAACTTGAGGATCCACGAAAATTAAAATTCATAAGTCCTAGTAGCTTTCAGCTCGAAGTGAATTCGGTCGCAGCGAAAAATAAACGCATTCGTTGCGAGCTAAACGGGTAATGTCGCCAGTTATTATCATAATGATGTGCACGGTTTATATTCACTGCACTCACAAAAAACAGTACCTACACTCCGCTGGTTCACGTATTTTTAGCTGAGACGTTCACGAAATAAGAAAAACAAATTTGCATCTTTACATTTCACGATTGTCCGATGCGTTGAGCGTTGCTTTAAATTTTTATTTTATACAGCGAGTAAGTAAGCACGCTCCAAAATAAAAATGTTGGTACGGATAAATGTGATTAAGCCCGAATAAAAACGCGACGATCTGCCGGGACGGCGCGGCGGTCCATCAAATCATTCGGTCGAAGCATTCATTCGGATTAAGAATAATTAGCCAATTTATCATTTTAATGTCACATCACATGCCGTCACGTACCTACTCCGAACGCGGCGATGGTAAAAGGAACAAAATGCATAAATATTTAATCCAAGTTAAGTGTATCGTAAAAACTACAAGTCGGCATAACTCATGCGCCTTGGGCTTTTGTGATTTAAAAAATAAAAGAAGCGTTTTGAAAAAAGAACATTAGTTTGCGCGATGGATCAGTCATCCGCGCGCCTTGACGGGCGACACGTCTCGAGGTCTATTCGTATGCGTCTAGTATACCTAATACATAAATGACGTTGATATTTCTATGAGAGGAATACTCGATCTCTTTATGGTCTTTAACACTTAATCTAAAAGTCTCGTCTCCTTGTCCAAATTACCATAAACTTATATTCTATTGACAAATACAACTGAATAATCTTCTGGAAGAGAGCTTGAGGGCATAAATTATCTAAGGAAGACTGGTCTTCGAAATATGCAGTGGAAGGACAATATTCAGAGAGTAGCAGAATGAAACTGAGTGCTGGCACTCTAATGTAGGGTAACATAGAAGAGAATGCAGAATCCTTGTAGCAAAATGGTCGAGCAAGGCTTACGTTAATAATGATGGTATGCCAAAAAATCTTTATAGACTATTAAATATTTACAACGGTTAAATGATTCATAGAAATGAATATTAAAAGTACACAAAATTATATAATCATACACAAATTTAATACTAAACTTTAGTCTCATATGTTTAAACTTATGACAGATGTACCTATTTCCCATTAAGTTGTAACAAAAAATGGTAAATTTCAGGAGCATATTGACACTTAATTTATGTTTTGGTTAAATGTAGTGACTCATTGTTGTTACTACATACTCGTACATAGTTGATTTGAAACATACTAGGAAACTTTGGAACTGGACTTTTGGAAACATGCCTCACATTTCTCTGAAAATGAAAGTATACCAGCAACCATTTGCATTGCAGCAGCGTGGTAATAGGGCCGAGATTTCTCACAGCTACCTCTGAAACCCATGACTGTTAGTAGAAACAAAGTAACTTCACGCCTGTAATCCCCGAAGAGGTAGGCAGAGGAATGTAGAACATTCCCACGTTTCACCAGTTACT
>DWDW01001376.1:0-11748 GCA_018245635.1 Mimoniades versicolor eupheme
ACACACAAACATTATGACATGTTTTAAATATTATAGACTAACCAATGCAATGACAATAATTTTTATCTTATATAACGTAATATCACACCTGTAATACCCGAAGAGGTAAGCAGAGGAGTGTAGTACCCACGCTTCACCAGTTACGTTTACCATCCACTATGGAATAGGTGGTGACTCATTATACTTCTTAGACCTTATTTCTGTATATTAAAATAAAATATATGAAAACTTTACGCCGTTTTAATTTCATTCATTCAGACAAACGAAAAAAACAAAATTATAACATGACATTTTACTTCAGTACGACAATATTTACATCAAAACAACGTGGAGGCGTGTGTGTGATAAACTGGTAACATAGTAATAAAAAAGCAATTAAATAGACATTAAAAACAATATCGATTCATGCGAGAGGTTGAAAGGACACCGACAGACGCACACAGCAACCGACAGATAATATTGATAGTATCGGGATCGGGGACCGGGGGCAATCAACACGAAACTCATAAAATGTTTACTACTGCCTAATCTAAAATTTTGCCTGGATTCGCCCATAGGCTCGGAAGGCTGCCTGTTCAATGTCCTACAAGTAATTTCGATGGACTAAAAGCGTCCCATTGACGTTGTAATTATCGGTCTTCCGTGTGCGGGTGACATGAAGCCAAGTAAAGAAAAGTTTACAGAATTATCATAAGTAATTTGAACTTGTCGTACAAACATCAGTCCGTCCGAGCATTGTAACTGGGTGCTTTCCAAACCGACAACAGCCAAAATGATAAGAGGATCAGCACTGGGCGTCTTTTGTTATTGTACGAAAGTATTTTAATGCTGCAATATTTATAATTCAAGATTTTTTAATGTTTTGTTTAAAAAATGATAGAAAGAAACTACACAGTTAATACATGAACATCTACTATTCAAATAGTATAATATTTTACATCAGAATCGGTTGTACTAATTAACCGCTAAGTTGTATTAATTGAATATTATTAAACCGTAACTTTTATTACACATATCATTAACCAAAAACACTTCGTCACATTCCTACACTTCATTTATATACATATTAATTTCACTAATAATCGTAGCTTAAAGTATTAGCATAAAATTTAATGAGTACTCATAGTGAAGAAGGAATTTACACTAAAATATTTTTACCGCGCTTAGTAATTTGTTGATTAAACATGCATTATTTTAATTCTTTGAATGCCAAGTAATTAGTAGGGACTCCGTTGGTATAGATAAGCCCAATTAAAATAGTTACGGATAGTACATGAAAAGGAATGAGATTTATGATTGTTTGGACCGTTGTTGTAAATAAGTAAACTATTTAGTAAGTCTACATGTAATATTAAATAGTATAGTGTATTTTATTACATCAAAAAAAAAACAGTTTTCTATGACTTTTAAAATTGTGTTTGAGATGTATAATTTCAGGCAAATCTTTTACACTTGATTTATTTTGCAATGCATATACATATGTATGTATATTTTCATTTTTTCTCACTCACTGACTATCGACATATTTAGTCTTTTCTATTCAATATCGATCGCGCCTAACGTGAGAAATTTAAAGTTTTATTGTCAAAGCGAATCTTGGAAGATTTTAATTGGAACATTACGAAGAACTCTAAACCGAGCAAATTTATTGAAAATATTTTTTCCATCTTCATATCAGTTGGTATTAAACACCCACACAAAATCTAGACCACCGCAGCAGAGAATAGTAAAACCGACGTAAACAAGTCGCACCGTGAACTGCCGGCCTTAACGAACAAAGGTATTAAATATTTTACGACATTCAAATAAAAGACGATAATCGACAAATTAAGAGCGTGTGTGTGGAGTGTTCCCATTACGATTTTATTGGCTCGTGGAAAGCATCGTAAACATATTCATGGGAGGAAAATTTTATCTAACCGGGACTCTTCCCATATGTTTTATATCGACAACGGTTATTGTACCTATAAATTAATAATATAATGATCACGAAGATTAAATCTGTATATTTAAAAAAAATGATTTGTTTATCCATAGATATTAATAAACAAGCAGAAGCACCTTGTGGGAAGATGTCACCTTTCCCGTGGACATGTGTAACATCAGAGGAATTCTTCGCCGGAGAATCTGCGTCACGCCTTCTTTGAAGAACCAGGGCATGAAAAGACTGGTTAAAGTGCAAGAACATGAGGTCTGTTAGGTTAGAGATTGTTGACACTCCGTGCTGTCTGCCTACCCTGTAATGAGTCTGGTGTGATGGTATAATAATAAAGACGACGATGACAAAGCTATTTAAGAAACGATGTATAATACATAACAGTTCATAAAACATGCACAATACATAACACTTCACCCAAAATTTACATATACTTGTGTTTCAAGGGAAAAATTTAGAATAGTACGAGTGTACCTACTTAGAAAGTTGCGCAGAGAATACGGATGTCCACGAACACCGCTTCACAATATTCGACATATCAATAAGTCGTGTGACACATGGCCGCAGTGTACGAAACAAAATCGATAATTGCGTTTTTGTGTCGATGTAATCTGCGCTCCAATTGTTTTATTGTTCCCGGCGCGGGCTCAGCGATGGAATCTGGTCGGCGGACTGGTCGGGCGACTGGTCCGAGCGTCCTTCTAAATCAGATTCGAGGACTAATATTGTCGGCTAACATTCCGACATCATTGGGTAAATTTATTTGTCCTAACCTATACAGTTTGAGGTAAAATAAAAATGTGGATCGGCGTAAAGGGTTATATCTCCTCCATTACCATATATAAACAGGCTAACTCACATGCAACACTTATACTATTATAATTACTAAAGTTTTAATTCAAAGAAAACTGCTTCACCCTCTATTCCTCGGTGGGGCGCAAACGTAACTAGTGAAACGTGGGAATGTGCATTACATTCTTTTGTATACCTCTTCGGGGATTGCGGGCGTGGTGTTACGTCACTTAAAAGAAAACACTGGAATGATTTTTATTGGTAGTTATACCAGAAAATAGTGCGCCCATGCCAGCGAAAAAGGGGCATAAAAAAAGTACCTGAGAAGTCTGTTCCCGTCTGCACTAATTTTTAAACTACGTCGAAAGCCTTCGACAAACAATGTCGAAGAATGTCCCTTAATATAAAGTAATGAAAAAATTGTTTGTTGCTTAATTTTTCATATCATTTCAATACTCATGCTATTGTATAAACGTATTCTTTTAAGAGTTGCTGCGTGGCGAATCGACAAGTGCTTTGTGGAGCACGATTAATTGAAACCGAAAATCGCGAGTCAAATAAATTATATTTAGCGATTGACGACGCGCTCAGAACTGAGTTATGATAATTGGATATTAATTGGTGTAGAAGATATTTATTGCTGATAACACAGGCTAATAAGATTTTATTTATAATTATAAATAAAACGTAATGTAATGAACTTTTATATAACGCTTGTAATTTATTAAAATATTATATTCTAGATTTAATAATGTTTCACGGTATGAAATCGACTATCAGAATTTTTCTTAATAATAAAAAAACATAACATCAAACTAGTAAAACTCAAAGACGTAGGCAGAGGAGAGCAGTACACTCAGTAATATCAGTTTTTAAAATTACGCAGTACATTGATTTAGTCCTACGCTATAATCTTATAAACAACCGACAGCTAAGCAATCAACACCATCAACACTAAATCAACAGGAAGCTCAAAAACAACGCTAACACCGTAAATAAATTTGAAACTAAAAGAAAACTTAAAAAACATTAATTATTATAGCGTCACTAGTATACTATACTCCTCTGCCTACCTCTTCGAGGTTTAAAAGGTGTGATCTTACGTCACCACAGGGCCTATACCGGGGAATCAGAAACGGCTGAGTGTCGAACATCTGACATAACATATCCTCACAAATCCGCGCGTCTGCTACATACATTACTGTCTTCCTCTTCACGTCAACTCCGGAGCCTTCCGTCTCCCGACCCACCAGCTCATCTTAAAAGCCTCTGATCTTAATAACAACCGCTAAACAACTTGTCCACTTTTACTGTCCAATGCCAAGTCGCTTCATATCAAAGTTTAAAGGTCGTTGATCCTCGTTGATGCTTTGTCGGCGATTACAGCGATGCGATGTATTAATAGACAATGAACGAGTATACAAACATCGGCGCGCACACCGAAGCCGTAACTCATCTCCTTCCCACAGGTGCCCGGAAAGTAACTATCGGTAACTAACAAACAGACGTTTTATAAACGGTTGTTTAATGATCAATGATTTTAACATTAATTACACGCTACTTGAGATTTAGTTGAGTAGACTGCCTCGTTGGTAAAAGTGGTTCCAAGTGTAATTGTCGATCGAGAGGTCCTAGGTTTAAAGCCCGGGTCCGGGTGCTGTTGGATTTTTCTAGTTTAGGTTTGGTTATTGACTAGAAGTCTGGATTTTTGCCTGGTGTATGACAATAGGCTCACCCACTATTCCACGGCGGGACGGAAACTTAACTGGTTAAAATGGTGATCTACACTCCTCTGCTCACCTTTTCGAGAATTAAGCATTAACTATGTCAATATGTAATTAAATTAAATAACCTAAATAAATTAAAATGAGACAGTAAACTGAGCTTTGCTTAAATTTTCTGGAAAATTTAGGTTAGAAATTCAAATAGTAAGTACCTACTCGATCTGAGGATCGAACCCGAGACCATTCAATCAGCAATTGCGCTTGCAACCACTTGACTAAAGGAGCAATGATTTATTTTTAAATTTTTTATTCCAAATGAACTATACTGCATTATTCAATCAAACATACAACGGTTTGGTAAGCGTCAAGTCGAAATCAAAATTACGAGTACGTAACTCCCAATACAACACATGAATATTCAATTTTAATTTTATGAAGTGCCTAAACCATTTTTATATTTCACCTCGTCGCGTGTTACGAGGTTATTAAAATCACACTAATAAATCAATGTAACTTTGAGTAAGTTTATACGGGTACTCCAATGCTCATATATTTGTGTAATACCAACAAAATGGGCGTTGACCTAATTCATTTGAAATGTATTAACGTATTAGAATTTATGGTTATTAAAATTCTATGTTTATTTTTTATTAAGATCCGTTTTCAGAACGGTTGGGCGATGTTTACATTGAGTATCCGAACGCAACAATGGCGGTTGGCGCAGACATTTGAAAATAGAATTTTAATACACAAATTAATTCACCAAAGCAAAGAAACTTTATAAATATTACATTATTCAATATTTATTATTGTATTATTCCATCTGCATTAGCTGATAAATTTAACTGTAATCGATTTATGAAATTGCAAAAGAAGAAAAAAACATACAGTTTGAAACAAAACGATACCGTACCTAACGCTTTTATAGGATTTTAAAAGGATAACAACGTGTCACAGCGTAAGTATAGGAAAGATTTACAACATCAAAATAAGCGCAGATAACATAAAGAATTCGCGAGGTATAATTGGAGCATTGTAATGCAGGGGAATTTCAATTTTATCGCATACTAATAAGATCTAATTCACCGCACATGCACATAATTTACGACGGTCCACAGATTACGAATCACCTTGATCGAGTTTGCTGCAGGTTTGCTTATGCAACGAGTACGCTGAACCCCCATTAAGCTGCACCCAGACGTGCGTTTACGTGCTCACAGACGTTTTAGTAATTACTAAATATGTACAGTTATTTCTGTTAATAGGCCTTAAGCAGTTTTGTTATTCTATATTGTATTATTAAACTGTGCAGAAATTATTGTTAATTGTCAACTTAGTTCATAAAAAAAAACTAACATACAGAAGCATATTTATAGAAAAATACAGTTCATTTCTGCTCGAAAATCTTCAAGATTAAATAATATATATCCCTTAACCAGCTTCTAGCAGCTTCGAATACTTTTTTATGACCAAGTAAGTAGCAAACAGGAAGACAGTACCTAATTACTTGTAACTCGTCATACATAGATGTCTGCAACTAAGTTTGAATAATATTATAGGAATAAGATTGTTAGTGACATTTAGTCCACCTAGTATTATTATATGTAATCTTTAATTAAAAAGCCGTTTTAGATGAAGGCAGACAATCGTTGGTGTCAATATAAATTTCGTTGTGAGAGAGAGACAGCCAAAAATTAATCTGTACCATAAAGAATTTTACAATTCAATTTTAACCACATTTTATTAGATAATGACAAACAGTCACATAATAATACTTTTGAGATATTAAGACAGAATACGTCTCATTGCGATAGTCGATCGTGTGTATCGAGCTTAATCTGCAGTCGCAAACGGCCCGCTAATTCCCAAATATTTGTTCTGAGTCGTCGCGGTCACTCAATAACGTGTACTGAAGCGTTGCTTACGACAGACGGACAAATCTATTTGTGTATTACAGTTACATGCAATTTCACTAGCGAAGTGTTCGTTGGTACGTATTGAGATTAAAATAATTATTCAAAAGGCCACCTGATTTTTGAGGTTATTATTATTTTATCATAAAGACATGTTCCTTACGGTGATCTCTGTTTATCGTATCTTATAATAATAATATGCACAAGCGTTGTAACAAGTTTTCATAAAAAGGGCTCAATTCAAAATCACCCGAATTTTTTTTAAGATGAGTCCGAAGATATTCACACAAGATCAGTCCCAAGATAACGCGAACGTCTCTCTTATGATATCGCAATGATTTATTCATTTCACGCACGCCCCTCCATTTCGCATATCTTTAATGGGCTAATCTTTAATTGTAAGAATTATGTAGTCATTTTTTTGGTCAATATTTTCGTATATTTCGGGAACTTCAAACAAATTTCAACACAATTATGCGTATATTCGGTGAAATTTTAATCTATGTTAAATTAATATACTTATAAATTACGATTACGCTTTCATAAGCACTTTTTTACACCCAAACACAGACTAAATCGTACTCAGCACACTCAAGCATTGGCCTCGGGTGGGAATTGAATCCGCGAACCCCGTTTCAGTGGTCATGTTCATTAACCACAGACCGACCGTGCCTGTTCCCCAACAACAGCCTTCACAATAACAAGAGACAGCGGTAAATCTTTCAAGATAATTAAAACACAATCAACTTAATGACCAATAACCATTCGCTATGAGTAATACGAGATAATTATAATGTTAATAAACCTAACGGTTTGGTTACAACTGAGACGTTTAATAATTACGTTTCGTTATAGAAATAATACTTCTATTAGGAAACTTACCGTTATTTAAGTAATGCGATGGTTGGATGTATTTTGATGTGCCTATTAGCGATAGAATAGTTACGATCACAATTCAGTTGTAGCGAGGATTATTTTTTTTAGTGCGTTGTGTACATTCGTATACCTAATTCAACCTCCGACTCTGGGGACCTTGGGTTCAAATCCTGGCGGGCGCCTCTTTGTAATATTTCGTGTGTGTTGAAAATGTAATATCATTCGGTGTAACGATGAAAGAAAACTTTGCGAGGGAGCCTGCACACATAAGATTTCAAAGCAATTCAAAGCCGTGTTCTTTAAGGCGTGTGAAATCTGCCAACCCTTAGTCGATTAGCGTCGTAAACTGTGGGACGGACCAGATGCTCCAGAAATGGAATGACAAAAGGGTTAATAAAGGGCCCGTTGTCATTAAGTAACAAGAAAGTATTAGGACAGTACCAGACTCTTCCAATGTATACTTTGGTCACTGAATCTTAATGAACTGCTACTCTGTCTGCAACGAGTGATTTGTACTTACCAGCAGATCACTGAATCTCTATTTCTATATAGACTTAACCACATTCCCCTATAAAGTAGTCAACAACATCAGTCACTTCATATGGTCACATTCAGTAATGTCAAACAACAAACATATGGCCGCGGTGGTTGGTGGCATTTCATATGCAAATATTAGATTTATACTTGCGTTTATAATACAATACTTGTCAAGGAAAACACCTTTACTGTCTGTCTCGCTTATTTACTATCTGCGTGACAGTGACAAACAATTCCGAACCCCTGCCAAGTATTCTAGACTCTTGCAAAACGTATACATATGTATATCAATAATATGTGAAATTTACAATACCTTATAAACGTTTTCGATTCTCTCTACGATATATTCCGAGATATTTGTTATTTTATGTCACGGAGTGTGTAGAAATGCCAGTTCTCTTACAATGTCCGCCATTGCTCCGAAACATTGTGACAGCTGTCATTTTTGACAACTCTTGTACATTACACGTCTACGGACAGTACTATCTTCGTATTTATTATTGTCATTATCATTTAAATCCATACATATTTAGGACACAATTTATAAACTACTTCAATATCTCATAAACGTAATGATTTCCGATGTTCATATTTTCAATAGGCTTTTTCATTTGAATTTTTGAATTTGAATTTTTGTAATAGCCCTGTAAACTAAATTAAAATTGAACCTCCAAGAGCAGTTACCAGTGTCACTTGTGCTCATCATCTGTTGCTGAAAATTGCCGCCAAATCGATACTAATAGTACAATTTCTTATCGTGTCTATAGCGTATGTAGTCTATGGTATGTACTTAGCAATGAGGTATTGCTGGTTTTGTGGAATCCGATTGTTTAGCAGAGAGAGTATAAAGGTTCGCTTTCGCATATTCGAACATCCATTCGCGAGTGTGAATATTAAGGCATGACAGCTTCATAATAAATAGAAAAGCAAAGGTTTCATTTGTACATGTTTCATCGCTTTCATTCATACATCAAGTGAAAACACTAACACTGTATAAATTTCTGCCGCAGAGCAGCAGGACAGTACCAGGAATTATTTTACTTAGCAATAGTCTCGAATTTGACTGCTATTCCACCTGATGCAAAGCGAGAAGTAGCCTAGAGTTTAAGACGCTTGTCTAGAAAGTGTATCTATTCTTATCTTGAATAACGTAATATCACGCCTATAATCTCCGAAGAGGTAAGCAGAGGAATGTACACTTCAACGTTTCACCAGTTAAAACTTTTCCTTAGTAATTCAATTGTATCTTGTATCTACTCGCGCGGTGCGTACGTGAACACATATTGACTTATGGCACGTATAAAATATGAACAGAAGTCTTACTGAGCCAGCGGGGGCTGACAAGTGCTTCCGATTGTTTGTTTCCATTGTCTTATCACATGCAATACATTTTTATGTGAGCATTTATTTCGAGACGACAGCAAACCAATTCTATAAATCGTAAACACTGTAACTAGATTAATAGGTATAACAAAATTGTTACATTAATCTGGATCTTTCCCGTATTTTTTAGGAAATGTTTTTAATGTATAAGATTCTATTGGTAATAGGCGTATTTATAAGAAAATTTCAAAGTGATTCTGTGAAGCAAGTTTTTCTTTATAGAAAAAAATGACAATCAATGTTTGGTATAATATGGGACATTGCCGCCTTTGTTATTACGCCTCTGATATGTACCAACCGCCAAGTGATGTGTATAAGCTGAAGTCTACATTGTCGAGTAGATTTTTGATACTTCCAATTGCAAGATTACAATGTGATAGTTTTCCCATATCTCATATCAGCTATCTTTAAATCAACTGACAAATATGTTGGTATGCATTTTGAAATGTTACTAGAAGCCTTCTTGCTAACACAAACTATTAATAATCCAACACAGCAAAAACTGTTCGTACATACAAAATACATACAAAATTTAAAAAACAAATTATACACGGGCTCTCCCTTGGTCTCTATTTAAAATACATTGACCCATTAAACCCGTGGAAGTCAAACAAAGGAATGACGTAATACCATGAATATGTGACACATTAGCTTCCTCTGAGATCATAGACAGAAAAAAAAACCGTTTACACGACAATAGAATAATTAACTAGTCTAAATTTATTTAACGCCATAAATAAACTTAGCTGTGGCATGATTAAACGTCGTAAATTTACAACGGGTTAAATCAAACACGAATAAATTGTATAGGTGGCTGCTTGCAGTCACTGTGAACCTTTTGTGTAGGGTGTATAGCTTATTATGAAAAAATTGAATTTAGACCTTTGACATATGAATATGACATTTCGACTGTTCCTTTTTAATATGTTAAATGCAAGTAGTAAACTACACGATTTTGTACATAAATTATAAATATATGAATCGAATCTTCATTTCTTTACGTTCGAATTGTAAAACAAAATTGACCATTTTTAATGTCATACTTAAACATTTCAATGTCATGAATGCCTTTTTAAATTTAAGTGGTCTAAATATGAAATACTGTAAACAAGAACAATAGCATGTTGAGAGAAAGGCTGATGAAAGAATGACGAAGCAGATTGCAATGTTGATGGATGCAGGTGCAGAGGGAGGCGAACACTCACTTATCTTGATCAAGTGGATCAAACACTGGCTGATGGAGAACTTAGTAGTCTCCGAAACCGGCGTGCATACATATATAAAGAGAGTGATGAATGTAGAAGAAGCACGACAGGTCTGTAAGGATAGCGATATTTCGTGCTCTCTGTCTATCCCGTAAGGGACCTAGCGATAAGATATGTAATAACAATAAAAAAAACTTTACAACGTTATAAAAGAAAAATGTTGTTCAGTGCTGTCAGTGTAGTGACGTCACGGGAGAGCCAATGCAAACAAACCGCCGTTCATACAAATGTCAGTTTGTTTGTTACGGACTATAAACCTTGTTCGTTAGAACGCTATGTTGTAGGGATAGCTGCAAACGAGGAATTTCAAGAAATTGAGGATTTTACAATGAATCAGATAAAAATTTTGTAATTTTTCAAAATAGGATTGTTTAAAACATGATTGTTTGTGGTTAATACAATATTTTTTGTAAAACCATTTAGCCAGAGTTTTATTTCTTCATTTGGTCAGATTAGATTACAATTACATCGAACTTCAACTGTACGATTAAATTCAAAGACATGTCTTTAGAAAATAGCGTTTCACATCATACAGTTTTAACATACATGTAATTGTATCTGCGACTTTGAATATAGACAAAATTACTACAAAAGCCTTAAACTATTTTAAGAGATCTTAAGCGAGAAGATTTTCAACAGTAGAACGATAAAACAGCCGATTCTACGGAATCAAAATAAAGATACCAATATTAAATATTAAGTAAGTATACAGTAAATTACTAATCTCTATCGATTCCTACACTTGGTTAATACATGTTAGTATTGTAAAACAACAGCACGCTTGTATTCCCTGTAGGGGTAAGTAGAGGAATGCGGTATGCTCCCACGATTCGCTATTTATTTTAGAAAGCTACTTAGGAAGTCCTAACAATGCCCAATTCCTCCGTCTCATGGCACCGCGGGCCACCGACGGGCATGTTAAAAACAATAGCAAAACAGCTGATTTATATCCCCATGCGCATATAAAGTCGTTAGGGGAGCTCGACGCTATCCTGAATACGATCCTGTACGTCTATTAGGATAAACGCCTGCGCCATTTCCATATTTGCGTATCCCCTTCAGTTTGAGTAAAACATGGCTCGAGTTAATTGAAATTCGCTATTCGAATCTGTCGAGTGGATGTCTACCAATTGGATTGTGAGGGATTGTATTCGTATTTTTAAATATTCGAACCGAGAAACACAAAATGTATTTAGGGATTAATTACTTTAACAATACTTAAGATACTTTGTGTAAAAAAAAAGTAAAAAAAAAAGTAACTTCACGCCTGTAATCCCCGAAGAGGTAGGCAGAGAAATGTAGAACATTCCCACGTTTCACCA
>DWDW01001377.1:0-11741 GCA_018245635.1 Mimoniades versicolor eupheme
AGAAGGGAAAGTATATTATGAGTGAATCACCCAATAATATTTATTAAGTGCAAAAATAGTGTTTGCTATTGTGTTTGCATATTAAAATATAAAGCAGCTCTTATCAGTGACTGCCTCGATGGTCGTGTTGGTTGCAGGCGCGAGTGCCGAGTCTTGGATTTCAGTCCGTGGTCGAGTACTATGGAATTTTTCTAGCTTAGATTTTCTAGCAGTGCCTTGGAGTTTGGATGTGTGCCGGATGTATGGTAATATACTTACCACCTATTCCATACTGGGACTGACTACCAACTGGTGCCTACCTCTTTGGGGATTATAGGCGTGAATTTACGTTCTCGTAACCACATGAAAAATATATTTATAACGAAAACCAACTACAAATAAAGAATAATGTCATGCGATTGAGCCTCACACGTGTCTCTACGAGATGCGTCGTAGCGGAATGGCTACGGTTTGTGATAACAATTGACTACATTACAAATTAATAATTTCACATGCGTCCACCGCTGTACACACGTGTTGGAGATATTCCCCGTAACGTTTTAATCCAGATGGAAATAAAAAAGAGATTTGATGTGCCGTGGGAGCGCGTGTACCTGCGGATGATGCCGGCCGTAGTGGATTCAAAGGATTTGCGTCGGCGTATGTGCATTCTAATATTACGCGATGATAAAACACAAAAAATCCGACGATTCCCCAAAAAACGTTAAAACGCAAAACGCATTGTGCGCGGACGTCGCTTATTGAACCGTCATGGTTATTTTTTGCCCGGCGATCAACATTTCGCCGTCGAAAAGGGTACAATCCTAGAAACGAAGCGAAACTCTACGTTACAAGTAGTTTTTTATTTCAAAAAAAAGCTGCAGTTGTCTGTTTTTGCTTTGGAATAATGCTTTTACGTGATTATGGTCTACTAAAATGATTTTTTTTAATCAGAATTATAGAGCTACAGACAGTATATTGTAAAAAGCGGATGCTATTTCATGAACATGTTGTAAAGAACGTTTTAACTATATTAACTGTCTTGGATATTTCGTTATTTATAAAACAGAATAAGTTTATGTGGGTAATAGTGCGATTCAATATATTTCACAAGTCACAATTAATATATTTGTGTATATATGTTAGCCCAAATAAAATTATCAAATTATATCTTATTTAGATACAAATAAAATGTAAATAAATAAAATAGATCATTATCAAGACCATGTTTGTAAATTACCTACGTGAAAACGCTACAAAAATATAATATTAACATGTTTAACATTAGATAAACATATGTATTTACTAAAGTGAGATGCAATATTCTTTTACTCATATTTTTATGGTACCATTTAATATTTGAAACGTTTCAAAACATTAATAGCAATATAAATTAAGTAACGTGGCCTTGTTACATCTGTTGCATAATATTAAGCTAACGGTACGGTGTGATCTATTCGCAAAGAATTCGTTTAAACATCTTAATTCGCTTTCTATCAACAAGCTTTTTTTAGATACAGTATTGTAGGTTCGTGACAACAATAAGTGGAGTTCCGAAAGCGAGAGTTTGCTGAAATTTAAATAGAACTCACGGTAGGAGGAACAGTAGGGGCGCGCGGCCGCGCGTACGCACGCTGACAGCACCATGGCGCGGGGGGCGCGGCGCGGGGGCAGGCGAGTGCGGCAGTCACGAGTGTCGCGAGCGGCGTCGAGCGAGGCACTGCCACTGGCGGCGCCCGGCTACAGACTGCCACGGCGGCCCTGCGCGCTTGCACTTCCCCCGCCCGCCGCTCGCAATCGAATTAAAAATTGGAACTTTTTTGTACGAATCCGTTTCTTTTTCCGCCCTTAGTGAATTTTTTTCGCGCGTCTCGCCATTATTTCGATTACCTGAGATGATATTTTTTTGGAACGCGATGCGCGTTTAAAAGCTGTTTAATAATTTTTTTTGGAAAGGGGAACGACGGGTTGGGCTAACCGATGCGCGAATTCCGATATCGGGTTCGATTGAAAAAAATTCTACGTTGGCGCGAGCGTGCGTGAGTTGATGGCGCGTTGTATCGTTGCCTCGACAGAGTCGGCTCCTCCGGCGCGTCCGCAAATATTCCGAGGCCATAAAAAACACATAAAATTCGTTACTTTAGTTATTGTCACAGCCTATTGTTGAGCTCGATAAAAAACGAAACTGAAATGTTTTACAAGTTGTAGTCTGTGTTGCGGAATCGATTTATTGTTGTTACTTATTAAGACAGACTGCCTCGTTGGTCGTGTTGGTTGTGAGTGCGACTGCCGAACGGGAGGTCCTGGGTTCGATTCCCAGGTCGGGCATTACTAAATTTACTAATTTACATTTTCTAGTAGTGGCTCGGAGTCTGGATAAGAGCCCAGTATATGGCAATAGGCTCACCACCTATTCCATCGTGGGACTTAAAAGTAACTGGTGAAACGTGGGAATGTTCTACATTCCTCTCCCTACCTCTTCGGGGATTACAGGCGTGAAGTTACTTATTAAGACAAACGAATAATTATTACACTTAATACGTTTACGAACGTTATGATTTATATGGTAGAAAAGTATATAGATAATGAATCATAATATTTATTTAAAAGAGTTATAATGTGCTCAAGAAAGTTCGATTGTTAGATCATTGTAGCTAACAGCTGCCAAAGTAATGCATTTGAAATAGTCTTCACTTAGATTGAGAACGCCGTTCAAGTGGAGAGCAGGTCGGCGCGCAGCGGCTTGGCGCGAGAAGCTGCTGAAATTCTGATCAGCGGCCCTTTGTGATGGAAATGTGCGCAAACACTGGCCACGGATGAAACATTAATGTAGCCCCTCCGCCCTGCACTCCGCCGCGTGCCCGCCTACGCCCTCGCGTCCACTCGACCGCTCACTTTGAACCTCTTCTCATGCATTGGTATCGGAATGCATTTACGTAATGTGCCCGCTGTTTGTTTAGGCACCAACATATTGCTATTTTGAATAAGATATTCGACCTTTTCGAAGTACCTCAATAACGGTCTTTTAAAAGCTGAACAAACGATTTTTACGTAAACGGGACCGAATACAATGAATATTGTTGTGTGACGAGAGTGGTACACTTAGAATGAACGAAATCCAATGAACCGCATGTTTCTTTTCCCATACCTTTAGACACTGCTTATAATATCTAAATATGAGTCTGATTGTTCTTCCGACTGATACTCCTTCTGTATTATCTATATTACCCTCGTTACAGAATTTCTTATTTCATACGAGAAGCATCGGAAAGAATATGGCAATGTTTAATTCTAGGTCCATAAAGATGTAAAGTTGAGGAATAATTTTAATTTTGTCAATAGTTTTAATTAAGCGTATCTGTTAATTATTGTAAACATTAAATACAGTTTTAAGACCTGGTCTGATCTATGTAGATGGGTATGTAGCAGGTGTAGTGCTACGCCGCTGACTGCGCTACGCCGTAGGCCCTAAGCCGCGTTCCGCGCTCTTTCTTCCCTCCCTCGGCCTTTAATTAAACCGGCGAAGGGTTGACTCTATAACTCACGCGTAATCGACGCGTCAATTGGATATTACGATACCGTCGTGGGGTCAACGATTTTTGTTATTTCCTGATCCACGAATGGTACTAACATCTAAGCAAATAACGTTAGCAAACTATTTCTCAGTACCTACATTAAGCAAACATTGAGAAGCTATAAAAAAATAATAGATAAAGTTTTAAATAGGTTTTGATTCACAATATTTTCTCTTAACGTTTTAATTGTAGGATTTTCACATAGTAAAAGATTGCAAGAAAGCATTTGCATAATCGTAATCATGATTGAAATTTTGTCCCTAGTCGGAATGCACTCGACGCGAACCATCGACTTGTATAAACATATTTTATTGCCTCATAACACATAACTCGAACGAATACGTTTGTTGTTCACTGTATGTTCAAAAAATAGTATTCGTTGAAACCAATATTTTCAGAGACGTAAATATCATCTCAAAGGATTCAGTGGCGGCTTGCAGGGCATATAATATATCAA
This sequence comes from Mimoniades versicolor eupheme, assembly GCA_018245635.1. Taxonomy (NCBI): domain Eukaryota; kingdom Metazoa; phylum Arthropoda; class Insecta; order Lepidoptera; family Hesperiidae; genus Mimoniades; species Mimoniades versicolor. The sequence goes on from DWDW01001377.1 coordinate 4,012, forward strand.
CTAGAAATAACGGAGTAAGGGCTACGGAAGAGATAAACAATTGATTGTCCACAGAGCTTTCTTTCTTTTTCCTTTTTTGCCATATATTAATTGCGGTATTAATGCAGTAGACAATGGCAGGCAAATAAATGCTGCATTCGATTTAAAAATCAATTAATTGATTAATTTTGCGTTTTGTGAAGCTCAATTATTTGTGCTCATAAAAAAATATTTTGATGAATGTAGCAGAAGCGCGGCAGGTCTGTAAGCATAGAGATATTTGACACTCTGTGCTCTCTGCCTACCCCTTAAGGAACCTAGCATTAAAATATGTATGTACGTACATATGAAATATTTTGATATGATCAAGTCATTTAAGTCTCTTATGTGTCTTACTTAAAACATCAGTGCATTTTTAAGTCCAATGTGCATTATACTAGATCGGGAGTATACCAGAGTAGTAACTACGCTTGGATCAAAATTATTGCCAGAGCTTTTTATAGTTTAATCTTCGGAGATGACTAAATATTGTATTGTTTACTTAATTAGTTAGGTTTTACCTAATTAGTAAATAATTTACTACTATACGTAAATTACGGACATAAGTGACATATACATATACCTATGCAAATAATACATAAAGTTTAAGTCACCGTACACACCACACTACCAAGATGTGTTTCGCCCCGAAATGATCTTTAAAGTTTTAACTTTTAAATAGTTAGTAGCAAAACATTGAAAATGTTTTGTGGTTGAAATTTGCCAAATCCTTCTAGTATATTTGAAAAAAAATATTTAAACTTTTGATTCCAACATCCAATGGAAAAAATCTCCTCATTTCGTTCGGGGTGCGCGTAAAAATTCTTGCATATGCTACATACATATTCTGCGGGAAACAAATACTATCGCCATAAAGTTTGTAACAAGTATTCATAATGTTTAAATAATACGTTTATCGTTAGTGTCTGTTCCTGCGGAGTGTTTATTATGAAGGAAAATTTTGGATCATATCTTTTGTAAGTATATCTAATCGTAACATATACAAGTATATGTAATGTTTAGTAATAATTGCAGGATTATGTAGAGGATACTCCAACCATTAAAGTTGAATTCAAGCTTACGAGCTTGCTTCTGTGGTAACCACTAGCATAGTTTGGTCACCACCCCAGAGAAAGTCTTTGCTACTTAACAAAGACACAGCAGTGAATCGTATTTATTAACCTCGATATACTGCCTCATAACCTGTATCTTATTAATCATTGTCCCCGGGGTTTGGACTCTATAAAGTGATACGAATAGCAAAGCCGACCTAGTTCGTGTATCAATGAAATGTCGAACCCTAGCTGCCCCAAGGGAGAAGTTAAGCTGCCCCAGTGCCCGCGAACACCCCACTGCTACATATCATCATGTCTGTTGCACATGTAAATATTTTTGAGTTCATGTTTCCATTTGACACTATCATTTTACTCCTCGTTATCTGTACGCTGTTCGCGCTGACTTGCAATCCTTATAGAATCTGCTCCTATCATGCTGTTGCTCGGGAGAGATTGCAATTAGGTATTAAGTCGATCTTAGTTTAAAGTGTTACACAAGAATAAGCATAGATATGCATAATTCTGTCTACCTTTATTTCACAACCTTGGTATTTGATTGAGAAAATATTATGTTATAAGCATCCTGTTTTCTTATTCTAGATATACTATATGTATACATAAAATATGTATGTCAAAATGCATTCAGGCCTGTTATCGTCAGTGTTAATTGGAATGCATTTTTTAAGGTTAAAACTCGTTTGTCACTTTTGGGTATGTAAATTATTTACGTATATCGTGGTTGCGTACATGTAAAACAAACCAAAATACATATATATTTATATATTAGTGGACAAAACCTAGCGCGATTGGTTTTGCCCATCATTTCTGTTGTCATTTAAATTAGAAGTCATTCCATTATTAACGAAACGAATATAATATTCACTTAAATAACTCTTTTGAATTAACAATTATTCTTATGTCTACCCGGTTTAGATGTAGGCTTTTTGTTTGTGGAATTATGAAGTTTTAAGAAAGTTGTAGGTTAGCTGTTAGACTCACAGAAATAACACGCGAATATCAGACGTGCTCCGTTTATATTACTGTTGCTCTAGCGATTTTTGTGACACTGCTCCTAGATTATAGAGCTCGGGATGAGGACAGTCTATGTGCAAATCGCATTCAGTGACGGAGCGCGCGGCGGCACTCGGTACTGGAGGGAGACGCCATTTTGGATTAGTCGAGGATTTGCATTTATTACATCATGCATGACGATACACCACTGTTTTAATCTAGAGACGTTTAGTTTTAGAATGTAGTCCATTGGATAATTTTAATTTTTCAACAGATCGTTTATAGCGTAAATTTAATTTATTTGTATCGTTTACAATATCTTAATTATGTATCTATTATAATAGGTTTATAGACAGCACTTAAAATAGAATTTTCTTCTGTCGTCAAGTCACATCACAACACATCCTATGCACATCACAACAATTCTATGATTATTGCTTACGTCTCTACCCATTAGGTATTGGCTAATCTTAAATTTAACCGGTAACCGGTTTAAATTTAGTAAGTAATAAAATCGTTTATAGCAGAAGAACATAGCAAGGAACTTTAGAAAACGGTTCGGTTTAAAGTTGATGTTATGTTTATATTCACATCTATCATTAGTCATATACAAAATTTCGATTTAAGTTTAACTCTGTAAGGGTTTTGGTTTGATTTATAGATGGATCTAATCAAACCGGGTGATTTATGCATCAGCCATGTTGGAATAGCCCATATTTGCATCTACAATTGGATGCGAAAGGTTGCAGGGCTCCAGAGCAAGCGCGAAGGGTTGCGTCGCCACGCGCGAACATAATCCTTTTAACTAGTACATAGCGTGTCAACGCTGGGGCCCAACCCTTGCTCAATCGCTTTAAACAACCGACTTTACATTTCTATTGTTATGATTATTATTATTTTTGATTTCTGACTACCAATGACAAGACTCTTCGTAGTAGATACACTAGTCTGTTCTCTAGTTGCGATCGAAGACATGTACATTAACAAAATTCTTATGGATTGTTCTTATGTTTGTAATCAATACATAAATAAAATAATCAATAAATCTCTAAATCAACTAGGAATCACGGAGATAGTAAAATAAAATTTTTACGTTGAAGTTTTAGTTTAGACTTTTTAGGCTGTCTGTAGACGTCGTTAACACGCGAACCTTCAGGTTCATATTTGGAGAATGTTTGTGTCTGAACGTTTAAACTGGATATATTCGTGTTCACACTTAGCACGTTTCCTTGGCGTCAGATACCTAGCATGTTCACGAGCTGCTTAACAGTACATGGATAAAACCTATTTATGTTCATTTTTGAACTCATTCACTAACGTATTGTCAGTGAGTCGTAAATTAGTTGGTTCTGAAGTATATTTGAACGAGCGGGTATTTCTCTCAGGTCATTAGAAGGCGCGTGCGGACGGGATGCAGTACCCCGTCTGCGCGGGCGAGTGGGACGGCAGGTGTGGCGGGGGGAGGGGCCGCTAATCAATAGTTGCAGCTGCAGTGGCGCGGGCTAATGCGTATTAAGCCTTCGCGATAAACTACATCGATTCATGCAGCGATTGTTCATCTAACCGACGCACTGCCTAACGTTTGCATCGACGCTTATCGACTTGTTGCAGGCTTCTAAGTAGACCAACAAATTTAGCGATATTTCTCTGATTTGTTACCATTGATTTCCCCACCTAAACATGTAGTTAATATCTTTAATGAAATAACGAATCGAGAAGTAATTTTAATTAGTTAATCTTTTGAACATATGTATCTTCACACTAGGTTTTTCACGGGGTAGACAGGGAACACAGAGTGCTAAACATATCTACCATAAAAACGTGCCATCATTTTTTATATTCCTCACTCTCTTCATAAATGCACGTCGGTTTCGAAGACTTCTGACACCCCATCAGCCAGTATCCGGCCTATGATCAAGATTTTGAACTTCACGTTACCTTTTATTATTTTTCCCGAGATCTTATATTACGTTCCAATGTGTTTTAACGCACATAAAAATCACGTCTGCCCAATGTACATACATACATGTAATTAATATGTGGCGAATTATAATATACAAATCACAATGCCTACTTATCTAAAAGGGTTGAATATTTAACCCCTCAGTAACCTCGCGGTGGTTGATTTTTTATAGGTAGTTAATCTGTAAGCCCCTAAAATAGTGTTTGAATACAGCAGGTAGCTGGGCGGGGTGTGCGCGCATGTAAATGATATGTAGATGTCGCGATCTACATACGGCGGGCCGCGATTGGCGCGCGCTGCGCGAGCGGGCGCGGGCGCGCGGAAGGGTTGCCAGTGATTTATCGCGCGCGACATCATTTGTAAATTGCGTTCGTGTGACGTCGTTAATTCGAAACGCGATGATGTATCGGCCGCGCACGTGGCGCCGCTTACCGAACGCTCCCATTGTTGTCCTCGACGGTTCTACTTATAAATACATACATACATAATGCTCTATGTATGTATGTGGAGCGATTGAATCTAAATGCGATTGAAAATATTAACGATCTATGATGTGAAAGTTGAAGCACAGTGATTTATTAATATTCTTTTATTGTTCGTTTTTAAAATGAATATTGATATTTATTATCATTGATGTACAATAATTTCGTTTTAATTTATTGGCTGCAAAGTAATTTATTGAATACGATTGATGTTATAAAGTCAACTACCTCATATAATCTTTGATTGATTTTATAGTAGCAAACTTCCTCCGAACTCCGTACAATTTGTCACAGTTGAAGGCGACGTGAAAAGCGAGGAGAAAAGCTCGCGGCGGTGGAGTGCTTCGTTATGAATTGATGAGTGTAAACAGTTGGGACACGGCAAATAGCAATATTAGGTAGTAGCAGCGTTCAAACAGAGGCGGGCAAACAGCCGTTGTTTGCTAACAACCCTCCACTGCGTCGTGCGCGCGCTCCGCTCGCCCCCGCATCTTGCGCCGCGCCGCGGGACAACTAGTAAATCAAATTCGTAAAGTTGCCGAGCGCGCTGCGCCGCGGACGGCGGGCAAGCTTCACCTGGAGTGCAAAGTGCCAAGAAATTTGATTTTACTCCAAGCCTTTACAGAGAAATGGGGATAGAAGGAAAACAGTTTTATGGCATACGAGAAAGAAGTTCTAGTCGTATAAGGTTAGAAGCAAAATTGATAAATCGCCACTGGTACATCAAATTAGGCTTTTGCAGAAAACGTGTTATTAACTATATATTACTATGTATATACAAATTTTCAAACGTCCATCATAAGTGATTGTAAAGATATCTTGTTTAATTTATTGTAAAATTGATTGGTAAGTAAAATAACAAGGCGGTCCAACTCATCATTACGGAATATTTTCACTAATTTATTTCGAATAGTTGTTTTATTACTTACGATTACAAATAGCTAGTGTTTATAACGACCTCGTTAGTCGTAGTGATCGCAAACGCGACTACCGATCGGGAATTCTTGGGTTCAAATCCCGGGTTGGTCACTATTGGATTTTTCTAATAGGTAGTGACCCGGAGGGTGGGAATTGTGCCTGGTGTATAGCAATATCATCAACTATTCCATACCGGGACCATGCCGGGGAAACGTAACTGGTGAAACGTGGCAGTGTAGGTACTACATTCCTCTGCCTAACTCTTTGGGGATCATCGGGCGTGATATAATGTAAAGTGTTTTTATGATATTCGGTCTTTAAATGTACTTTCTGATGACGAAGTTTATAAGAATCAGAGTCGAGACATGTTGCAAATCATGATATGCCTCGACGCATAAAAAAAAATTTTAATAACTACCGTCATTACAATTTTTAAAATCTACATTCCTCTGCCTACCTCTTTGGGGATTACAGGCGTGATGTTACGTTTACAATTTTCACATATGTTTAATAACACCTGTAGGTACTATTTATTACTAGTACTGGTGTTACTACTGTTGCAGTTACTCACTTATACATATAACTAAAATGTAACTTTTTGAATACATTGTGTTTCCTAAGTCTTATAGGTTTCATTCTAAATAAATATTTATTTTTTTATATCGCGCGTGTTACATTATGAAGCGGTCAACACGGGAGGCTAACTGTATCTATGTAGGTACTACAGTAATTACGTATGTACGAGACATAACAGTATGGTTTGTGGTTCGCCAAGTTTGCTATGTCGACAACCGTGACAGCGCCTAGGCAAAAACATACACAGGAAATCACCTTGTATACTCACGATAATCAGTTCACGAAGGTTTCATGTTATACACGAGTCCTGCACTTGAAAGCACCACGCGACATATATTTAGATCAATCCACGAAATGTAGGTACATCGAGGCAAAACAAATTGCAAATTGACATAGTATATATCCTATATTTCACTCCTGACTGTTATATTAAAGAGTAATTATACGTTATATTTAACAGTATTTGATGTGACATCTTGTGCAGATTTCCCTTGGATACGATATTGTAACGCGAATAATAGTAAGTTGAATGCTGTTCACCTTACCGAGGCATTTGTACGCCAACGTAAGTGCGTCTATTGTAATCCTTTCGGCGAAATGGAGAGCGGGGCGGCGGAACTGATCGGAAGCGGGGCCGCGAAACTGAATTCGGAAACGGTGTGCGAGTCGCGGGCAGCTGCCGCCGGCGCGTGCGCAGCCTGCTCGTAACCCGATCGCATTCACTAATAGCGACGTACCTACTATTATTTAACTTGACATTAAGGACGCCTCAGCGACGGCTCGAGCCGTTAGCGTCTCGCGCGATAATCGATTGGTTGATCGTTTTTTTCACACTAAAATAAAATATACGTTACTGATTCAATCGTTAAGCGTTTACTTAAATGTATAATGTAAAATGTAAGCTTCACGTGTTTTGTAAGAAATAAGAGTCCAAAACGTGTCACGTGTAAATCATATGTACCTATTAAATTTCAATGACTAGTAACATTTTGAAATTATGCGAGCATATTTAATTCCTATAATAAACTCCACAAAATACAGCAATAGCAAGCAAATTTTTAAAAATAACCAAGGGTAAGCCCCGCTCAATTATTTTCATTATTAATCATACTTAATAAAAATTAATCTTATAGTGGCTTTAAGGAAAGATATCTTATAATGACGCAATTTACGAGAATATTTGGGTATTTCTATTGGAACTAAATATTACTAATTATTTATCAGTAGTTATTTAGACGTGGATAGTGGCAAGTTTGCTGCGCTAGTGTATCCGCGTCGTATCGCTCGCCGTAAGATGCGGGCTCGTTACGGCAAATATATTACTTTAACAAACATTATAAATTGATTAAATCGTGTGCAGTGGCCGCGCTCGTATATTACGGTAATGGGTCTCCTATTAACTTAAGTTAACAAACGCGGCGTAGGCCGGAATGTGAACTGTTCCTCGTCAGCGCAGTGGCCTGATATGTAAACTATTGACGTCACAATTTTATTCCACTTGTAATTTTTTTCACATTAATTGCAATTCGTTTTATATTATTTCTTCCTCGGCACCAAGGGCACGAGTAGGTCATAGAATTACAATTCAATGCTCTATTCATATACAAGAGTTCATCCGATCGTTCATCCGATTCGTTCCAATCCAAATAATAATGTTATTAGGTTTCTGTCATAACCTTCATTGATAAATACCTTATGTCATTTGCA
>DWDW01001378.1:0-11735 GCA_018245635.1 Mimoniades versicolor eupheme
GGTATAGATGGTTATTCTAATAACTCTTTAATTCTAATAATTCTTTAGTACATATATTTTTTAATTTTTTTACTAAATTAAGAAATGGGATTCTCCATTAACAGATGCTACTATGAACACCCTTGTGTCATTTCAAATTTATAAATGGAATGTAATAAATCACTGGCCACATATGGAACATGAATCATGGCATAGAGATATCTTACACATGTGTCAAATTCATAAACATAGAATGTTCTCAGATGTTGTATGGGCATTTCGTAAATAAAACATCCATTGTTTATTATTTTTTTCAGTATAGTACTTATTCCAAGCAGCAGTAGCTGTTATTATTATAAAGAGTATTTGAGTTTTCATTCTATTATTTTCAATATTATCTCGTAAGTAATTTTTTCATTGGACATTAAATTATTTAAATTTATTTTACTTGCAAACAACTTGTATAATAAATTCTGAAGTTTACTTTTAGAAATTACAATTTCAACAATTTTTTGGATTAGATTTACTGACGTTTTTATCTAGATTAAAAAAATTACAAATAAAATAAAATCATAAAAGCTACATTAGCTTACACACTGTAACTAATAATGAAGTCATAAGGACAAGGATGTCAAAACATGCTACTGAGCTTAGCAAATAATTTAAAATCCGCTATTGTATTTAATATAAAAACAAGAATTAAAGTTAAAATAAGCAATTATTTGGTAGAAACTAAAATTTACATGTTTTGCTACTCATCTGGACCTGTTCGTTATACATTTCTGATATTATTGGAAAAGTGGTATTTAAAAATATTTGTTATATTTATTAAGTATGCCTGTTGTGATGCGATAAATTGTTTTATAAATATTTACACAATTAACAGTAATAATTTGCGATAAGTTGTCAGCTGGTGCTAACCTACGATACGATATAAAATATACTAGCGACAGTTTATAAATTAAATGAAATTCTTAGAATTTATTACATGCTTCAAACCATTTTCTCTTCAATACCCCTTAGGCCTAGCAAATGAAACATAACAATCTTTACTTGAATATATAAAGAAACATACAAAATACGTACCCTTATAAGTACACTGAAGTTACGGAGCTGCTCATAAGTCCGGGCACGAAAAACATTATCACTAAAAAAATCACTCAATTCACAGGTTCCACTAACATTATCATTAATAGGTTTAATAAATTGTCACCCGCGCAAACGAAATTCAGTTTCTTATTGACATAAACACAAACTGAGCGTCCGCCATATGCAGGTACGTTCGGCACATACGGGTTCACAAACTTTTTCTCTCCTCTTGTTCAAAGATTAACTCATGACGTATACTGAACTCGATTTGGGGCATCCAAATTGTATCCAATTGTCAAAATTTTTTATAGCTATAATTATATGTTTTCTCATATAGTTATAAGTTTGGTGTTTAAAAATTAATATGAATTAACATATTAAATTATTTTACAACTCTGAACTTAAAACGTGCATTCAAATTATCTACATTGGATCACACGAATGAATGTTTCGAACACACCCTCACTTGCGTCACACTTCACAGAGACAAGAACATCAGCCAACTTCACTACGCTTAAATCGCGACGAGCTTTGATTTCGATTTACGGAAGAGTACAGCATGCTAAAGGGAAAGGGACAAACTGCGATGTATTTTTTAAGTCAACGGCCTCTGTGTAGATACTGCTTAAACTACGCTATTAACTGAGCTGTGGCTTTTTCGTAGCATTCTTAGTTTCCGTAGCAATTAATTTAATGCGCTTTATTTATAACCATTTAAATTCTAAATTATACCATTATGTACTTTTTTAACGAGATTATTTGTACATCGTTACAATATTGTAAGATTCTTTTAAATATCAGTGCATCAGAAAGACAAACTTATTGTTATATGTAAAACTATTGTAGACAGGTACAGGGATCTTTAAAATCTGATTTACTTCCCTACCTACATTTTTTCAGTAATAATTGTATTCTAATTGTATAGTATTCGTTTCAAAAAAATACATACCAATTGAGTACCTCCTCCTTTTTGAAGTCGGTTAAAAATCAATAAGGGTTTAAAAATAAATATTAACCATTATTTAAAAGTTAATTAAATCTAATACTATTGGCTTAGTAACTAAAGGAACCTATCAATGCTTCACCCAAGGTAGGGGTCAACACAGACCCGATAATGGCTCGGGAACACGCTAGCGTAGACGGCGAAAGTTGATAAAAATATTCTTAACGTTCAACCTGTAAATAAACGTGGCATTGTATACTATATTTTATATTGTGTAATTCACACCCTTAAATACAGAACCGGGACAACCATGACACGAACACATTTGGCATTAACACTAAACGACACTAAACAAATTACTTGAACTCGAAATGGTGTGAAAAAATATCTACATAGTAAACACAATACAACACATTAGATTCATCTGTAGAATATCGAACTATACAAAATAAGCCACACTTTGTACTTCGTTTTGGGTTTCCCTCATGGTAAAAGTATTAACCAATCAGCGCGGCTAATAGCCCAGGGTGCGCCGAACGCAGGTGGCAGGTAGGTAGCTTTGCGCGGCTCTTTTCATGCACTCTAGTCGTTCTTTGATTCGATGCAAAACGTGTTAAGAGTAGTTCACAGTAGCGTGACTTTATTTTATTTTATTGGCTCACTAAACTGGACATTACACTATAGGGTAAATAATCATAACTATATCTCTACATAAATGGTAGGTACTTATGTATAACGTCCTTCTAGAAGTGCACACTAACATTAAATACAAAGGAAATTATTTACACTTCTTAATTGTTGTTAAATATACGAATGATTTAATTAAAAAATTAATTAATTAAAGCGTATACATACATGATCTTTTAATGACATATAAAAATGTATATTGAACAATGTAATACGATTTTAATGCTATCGGGACTATTAATTGGATATTCTCATTATGTAACCTCAAGGGAATGAGGAATCTATAAAATTTCCGGTATAATAAAGAAACTTGAAAAGCTGAAGGATTGTCGTAAATTTAATAGAATAATCGTTTCATTTTCGAACAGTACCTACCTAATGTTTAAGCCATATTTTATGTGTACCTTTACATCATTTGATATACCTTACAATGTTTTTGAAAATAATATTAATAATAATAATCATTTATTTCAAGAAAATCATTCTCATATTAGTTTGTTAGTATAACTTAACGTATGTTAGTATATTCGTTAAAAGTTAGTATAAAGCGTTTAATTCTTCTTTTCTTACAGGAGACTCGTGATCAACAGTGACACGATAAACGATTTGTTGATAAGACGGCGATTCTGAAATCATTGATACTTTACTTATTAATTCAATATCTCTACAAGTAAATTTGATCATTAACAAATTTTATATCTGACCAATACGACACTTTTTGTTGGCTATATTTTAATACATATACTTAATGATTTTGTTTATATAACATTAACTTTTTTGCATTACCACAAGCTTTAGGCAATAACCGCTCCTTCTTGCCTGAACGTTATTATAACTCGTTCAGACAATTTTATCGCACGCCTCGCGTAGTAATGGGCGCTCATGTCGCTGGTACACTTCGTAATGTGTAATGTGCCAACGTGTTTATTCGACAATCATTTTAAGGCCCAATTTGCCTCACGATTTGCATTTTAACGTGATAGAGTTTAAGGCGTTTAACAGAAGTTAACTCGACACATAATATGAACACTCATTAAGTTGACTAAGCATATTTGGGGATGATTTACAACGCAATATCTCAAACATTTTCTTCGTCTGGGAAACAAAAGTGGGCAATATGTATATAATTCCAATATCCACACATTTTTCTTGACCTCACCAGCCTATCACACAACTACGATAGATCACTGCGCGTACAGCCAGTTCGGTCGTAAGGCCTGGTTGTTCCCGAACGAACATTGTGCTGAGATTATATTCCATATGAAGTCCTCTTTCGCAGCGTGCTAATATTTTGTAGGTGCATTTACTACTCGTTTTTCTTCTACAAAACCTTGGTCGGAATGACAATGTCCAATTGTACAGCAATCGGATACCGTTACCATTATTATGCGTAACGAATAGGCGACAGTAACTATAATATCTTAGTATAAAACTAAGCTATAAAATATTTTACCGACTATTAAGCCCAACATACAATATTCATTTTATAAACCTTATTAGGATACCTACACATTTATGAAATTAATTTCATATTTAGAGCAGCGAAATATTTTATGATATTATGTTGATATGAAATATTGATAAAATAATAACATCGAGAGGCAGGAGAACATCGTCTCGGTAGTCTGACACGGATTGCGATAAGATATAGAGTTCTTTGACTCGTAACGTAACAAGGTAACGTATAAGTTATATGTCCCTTGATGTTTATTTATCATAAACGTCAATTGACATTTATAATAATCGCGCTGATATAGAATTGCGATGGCATCTGAGATATTGTATAGGTATGTGAGATCGGAGATAACTGACAGCTGCGTGTGAATTGTTAAATGAACTTAATACGCTAATACATTCAAAGCTTGCGTGCTTTCAAATACGTCATAGTCTTGAGCTTAACCAAATAGTGTGAACGTTAACTTAAATTCACGCCTACAATCACACAATGTTCAATCCTACAATGTACTACACTACCACCTTTCACCTGTCACGTTTACGTCCCATTGTGGTTTACGTACCATACACCGAGCACATTTCTAGACTCCGCGCCACTACTCGAAAATTTAAATTAGAAAAATTCTATAGGAATTGAACAGGACGTCCTAAGCAGAAGTCACGCTTGCAAGCAACACAACCAACGAGGCAGATTAAACATCACTTACCGTAACTGTGACGGAATCCAGTACCGAAAAAACAACTAGAGCTCTTTTAATGTCCTTTAAGGTGTGTGAAGTATGCCAACTCGCATTGGCCATTGGGCAGATTGTGACTTTGAGATATCCTTTTCGTTGTCAGAGGAGATCTATGTCCAGCTCTGGACGGAAAAGGATGAATGACGATGACTTGCGTTTCAAGCAATATCACACAGTTGCTTATCTGGTATTAGGTGTTTACTTAATCCCAAGACATCTAGTAGTTGGTTGCCCTTTCATAAATTATTTTAATTGCGATTAATGTTCAGTCATCTAGAATCTGAGAAAAATTATACTTTATATTGTTAAAAAGACTATAAAAAATATTGAAGTAGGTACTTTCAGATAAAAATAAATTTGTTTAAAGCTAAAATTTTTTCATTTAAGAATTACTCCCACAGAAGTCTGTCTATCTCAATAAGCTTTAGAGCTTTGCCATTAGTGGCATCGCTTTTAAATGAATGGTAATCAGGCTACTGATATTATTTGAATAAAATACAATAAAACTATTATTTGCTAGGTGTTTTTCGTGTGTAAAAAGTAGAACAAAAAACATTATTCGTCACATGAATTAAAAATAATAAATCTTATATGTTTCGTGCATTTTTAAAACTGAGCTTACAAAACGAATCAAATAGCTTAGTTGATAGAAAAATTTACTTTAATGTAAAAACTTTTGTTTAGACCTACATATATAATATGTATGTACAAATACATACGTACCTAGCACATACACTTTTTATGGTAACAAACAGAATATTACAAGCTTGTGCCAACATTTTTATGAAATACATGGACACATGTGAAGTTAATATAAAAAAGTCTCAAAACGGCTGAGTGTCAAAACAAATTCTCTGATAACCAATAAATGGTTAGATCTATTCGCACTGCATTAATCTAGCATTAAGCCCACGAAACGTTTTATAGTGAACTCAATGAATGAAATTTATTTACCTACCTCCGGCGTTCTCAGAATTTCGTTTCTACTTTCAAAATTAGCTCTTCTGCTCTTGACTTAAATTGTGAGCGTTGAAGCACCGCAGGTCAAGGTCCAAAACCTTTTAATCAAAGCGGAGGCCTTCACGTGATGTAGGGCGGGCGGATAGTTAATACGGCAATCTTTATTGTGTGTGCGCAAAGAAAGGAAATAGGACGAAGAAAATGGATCGAAGATCGTACGCACTGAACTGGCTCTTGCCCGCGACGTCACTCCTTTTTAATTTTGGTAGCGTTAGTACCTACTTAAGAAAATAGCGTGAAGTGATAGCGTAGTGGTATAGATTTCTCCACACCCATACTGAGTTTCCAAAATTTAATTTTTTTGAGGTGATCACAAGGAGTTGACTAACCGTGTGCATTGACAAGGTCATATTATATTTTTCAAATAATCACTACCAACAACAGTAAGAAAAACATTTTTGTGTTCTTCGTTATTTTCTCTAAGACAGTATTAAAGTTAGTCTCTAATGTACTAGAGTGAATTGTAATAACGGCACGGAGTCTGGATTGGTGCTCGGTGTACAGCAATAGGCTCGCCGCTTATTCCACGGTGGATTGAATAGCTGGACTGGTGAGACGTACTATACTCCTCTGCCTACCGCTACAGAAAAATGGAGGTGTTTTGTAATGTTTTGTAATTCTATCCACAACATTTTTATAAATACAACATTCGGCTGCTGCCCCCAACTGCCTCGGTAGTCGTATTAGTTGCAAGTGCGACTGCCGATGAAGAGATCCTGGGTTCAATTCCCAGGTCGGGCACTACCAATTTTTTTCTAATTTAGGTGTTCTAGTAATTGTTCGGAGTCTGGATATATGGCTGGTGTATGGCAATAGACTCACCAGCAATTCCATACTAGGATGTAAACGTAACTGGTGAAACGTGAGAGTGTTCTACATTCCTCTGCCTGCCTCTTCGCAGATCACAAGCGTGATGTTACGATATTATTACATTATATCCGGAATATATACTTGGTACGATTCATCGTCGGTTTTGCGTGAAACAAACATCCTGTTATAACACCACACTCATTCATTCAATCACCCTTAAAGGATTTTCTGTTTGTTCTTACCTAATGTTTGTCAGGCCTACGCATCAAGAATGTATGGTGTACATTACATGAAACTCCACAGTTTTTAACGAATTAAATATGCAGTGACACAATTCTTGCATCGTGTGCGTGTGAGTGACTTTAGTTACATATTATATTTTGGAGTAACACAACACGTAACTCGGTATTGTCGGAGGTGTCTTTAAAGATGACCAAATGTGCTTAAAAAAGACAACAATCCTACTATATGAGGACATTTACTGTATTTACTGAAAGTATAATATTGTTAGAACCATGCCTGGTAGAAATCTATATTTCCTGCCTTCCATTGTGGAATACACGTGTGACAGTATTAAAGTTAAATATGGGTCAGCACAGGAACTTCTGTTATTGTCGTAATATCGTATATATATCAATTAGCAGCGGATAGCCCTCGCGGGCTTACGGTAAGATGTACATGACACATCAGCTGTTAATAACAGAGTCCTGTATTAAACATGAACCCGTGAATTTAATTACTGTACAGTCGTTTCGGCCCTTCGGAACCCTCTTGTAACTACTCGCCTCTGTTTGAACATCTGCCGGACATATCACGATGTGCTTTAAGTTTGTTTGTAAGGAAGCGCACACATTAAATAAATTTTGCGCTATATATTGCGTTCACCAGTCTTATATTCCTGCCGTAAATATTCTCATGGACTGCGGGCGACGGAAGACTGGGTAATATAAAATGACGTATGATTGACCGCCACACAGGGTTTTTACGGAGTTACGTAGTAGAGTCATATTAAATGAAATAACCGATCGCAAATTCTGTTGAACAACTTTTAGTGTTCGTTTAAACTACGAGTATGTATATCTAATTTGCTATGCATTCACAATAGATATTTTTATTTTACGCACCCTAAAATCATTTGTGCTATAAACGCACCCTTGATAGGAAGGGTGGAGTGTAAATTGAAGGAAGTATACCTACGTATATTTGGTCATTGAGTCCTAAACTTAGTGTTTACATGTAAATCAAATGTAACTGTATATAATGTAATACAATAGTTTACACGTTGTTAAATTGTAATTTAATGTATGAAAACATTATTTCTCCATTTATATCTTTATTTAGAGGAATTATTTCATTAAACATGCTTGCTTTTAATTAGTTTTTATCGTAAAGTGATACATTTTATTTGAAAAAAAAAACGTTCTATACAAAGTTATGAATTTTGCTATCAACCGAGATTCTAACCACAACTTCACTACGAAAACTCAATTGTGTATTAGTATTACCAAATTTATAACTTTTCGTCGGACAATCTGACTAACTTTCTGTAGAGTGATTTGACTTGTAACTTTCTGTAAATAAGTATTTTTTGCCAGCAAATCTACCGACAATAGATAATACAGCTCAACAAAGCAATGAAGTCGAATAAAATTTGGGAGAATGGGAAATTTGGGAAAAAGAATGTATTGCAAAACAACCTTTATTACCAATTATTATGTTGATTACAATCATCATGAAAATCGCTAGTTCTACTTTACTTTAAGACGGACAGACAACTAATTTATAGAACAGGACCCGTACCGGAATTCTGTACTTAAAATATGGTCATCGCACTGTAAGTGGAAGTAACTAAGAAACTCTTGATGTGTTACGCAGGGGGTACTTGGGCATATTTCCCGCGGGCGCTATAACCGCGATGAGGTATAGAGGGGGATCGTGGCGAATGCAC
This sequence comes from Mimoniades versicolor eupheme, assembly GCA_018245635.1. Lineage (NCBI taxonomy): Eukaryota > Metazoa > Arthropoda > Insecta > Lepidoptera > Hesperiidae > Mimoniades > Mimoniades versicolor. Next base: position 8,669 of record DWDW01001378.1, read on the forward strand.
TCGAACGCGTGCATTGGAATTGCGGGATCACTTCGGGGCGGGAATGAGAATGGAACGTGCCTGAACGGGCGAGAGCGAAGTTCTCAAGAATTGTTCTGCCAATTGTCGTAGCGTAGACATTTCAATAGTTATTGATTTGGCTTGACATGGAATTGAAACGCAATACTATAGTTCGCAGACTATACTACATATATCTATTGTCTAATTATATCATGATATATGCTATTGAAGCTCTATTAAACGTTTTATTATAATATGATAAAAAAAAATACGTACCTTAAATAGATTTTTTTATTTTATCTTATAGTCAATTTTTTACTTTGTACAGAAACTTGTATTGTATATTGTTCTTTATTGTTTCTTCCATTATTATTATGTGTGTTAGAACAATGAACCTAACCATTAACTACAACTACACTTAGTCATATTAAGAAATAAGATACCCGTATGCTTATTATTCATTGTTACTTTTTCACCTCCGAAAACATAATTTAAGAAGCTAACGATTAAATAAATTAAATGTATAAATGTTTCAATTATACCGTGTAAAAATGTCACATCATCGAAAACGCTTGTTAATGTGTTTCTGAAATTATTAATTCGCCACAAAGAATTAAGTGTAGTTTACAAAACATGAAAACTAATTACCTAAGTCGTGTATTCCCATCTGAGTGAAGTGTAATGCGGCGTGTCGAGTCGTGAATCTAGCCGGGGACATGTTGCGTGAGGTCGAACAACGCCGCCAGAGACCGCGCACTCCGCTACCTACAACGCACGTCGCTAACGTGACAAGTGACGCTGTTTTGCGTGACGTGGAACAACGACGCCAGAGACCGCGCACTCCGCTACCTACAATGCGCGCTGGTAGCGCAACGAGCGATGCCGTTTCGCGTGATGTCACTATTTATTTTCGTTCTATGAATATTTTTTATACGAATATATGTATGTAGAAGAGGACAATAATTACGACGATAACAAGGCTGGGGATTATGAGGACGATCGTGATGAACATTGCTTTATTATAATAACACCTACGGGTAATAATGCAATTTGTACAGAGTTCAGTTCAATTTGTACAGAGTTCAGTTACAGAGTGAATTAAAAATTTTATTTTCTGATTAAGCACGATATGGCTTCCGTATGCTCTCCCCTGCAACGAGCAGAGCTGATAAGATCTGTTACAGAAAAGTCCATAACAGTTCGACAAAAACTCATTTACAAGGTACATTATTAATAAAAATATTCAATTAAGAAAACGGGAAAACCCACCTACAGTTGTACAATCGATATCGCAGGCTTTTTATTTCCTTGATTGCCCTCGATGTTCGTAATTAAAATATTATTTTTTACAATAATTGTGTTTAAAAAAATACACCAACGCAACATTATCACAAAGTACTCGAATTTTCTCTAGTAAATATGTGAATGCGTCCGTACTTAACGTAAATTTACCAATTGCACATACATACAATATCTATACTCTCTGCAGAATCCGCTTTTCAATATAATTGCCAGCAAAATAGCAGCGGCGCTACAGCTTGTGAGACGGTTGCCTCCCTTGAAATATAGTGACATTTTAGATCAACTGGAAGCTATTAAAAGCAAGCGGCTTTGTAAAATAAATGTTTTGAAAAACAGCGATAGTCAGTAGGTCGTTCACACCACGCCAGTGGCGTGTTACAGTATATTTATGTTTACATAAATGATAAGCTACCAGGATATCAGTTCTCCCATAGTGTTTCTAAGATGTGTGAAATCTGTCTTAAGCGTGTAAATGTGTCTTAAGAGGAGGCAAACCCAGATCCGACAGTGAGACGTTGACGATGAAAGTCCTCTCTGTGTTGCCATTCGTAAAGACAGCTGAATTGCTAATTCTTTTCTACTTCACATAGTACTTTAGATATCTGAAAAAGTTTATTTGACATTCTAAATATACGTTGGAAAGTTTGAGAAGCAATCCGACGTAGGAAGGATGGCTGGGAATGTAAATGGACGGAGAGGGGAGTGATGTGTTCCAGAAGTTTTACCATCACAATTAAAATGTTTCGTAAAGTACAGTAAAGCACAAATTTTTTATTTATTCTCTTTACTTGAACTCGGCAAACAACCGGTCTTTTGCGATTTCCTCAATTTCGTATATGAATTCAACGTATAATTCATTCATTCATGAAACTACTAAGGCAAAGATTAGTCAAAAAACAATTGAAACCGACTGACCCAATACGCAGTCCATACTGACCACTTTCAATTTGATTGTCTCTATAATTACAAACCGTGTCTTCGATAGCGACAGCGCGCTGCGATTTGAATAGGCTCCTGTAGAGTGAATAAATCGATTTTGTAAATTATCAGCCAGAGATTTATCAAAGCTTGTGTATTCAGGATGACTTGCGCTACTGAATCAGATTATTTTTTATATTCTTGATGTATATTACAGACAATAATATGAGTTGTCACGAATATTAAAACTGCGACAATTTGTACAATGTCAAACTAATAAATTAAAACATTTGTGAATATTAAAGAAGGGAAGAATCTATCTAATCTGTACGATCTTGTTGTAAGTACATAATGTACAAAATTTTGATACGGATCGTCAGTTATTTAAGACAATTATAGATGAGGTCTTGTCTCATTGTACGAGTACAAAATCGACTATCTAACTAACATACCATCAGCCTAGAAAATTTCGACTAAACCTTGATAAAGTCACCTTTTATTCGTTTAATAATGCTTATGGCGTCTATACAACTATTAGAAGTTTATATTTGTGATAGGCATTTCAGTTGATGCTGCGCAAAATGCAGTAATATATGAGAATAGCACTCTGTAATCAGATTAAATTGCCTCCCAGGACATTCGCAGCATGAGCTTTTACAAGCTCAATAAAGGGAAATTTCCAATTAAGACTTAGTAGCGATGTAATTTTAAACAATATTTCGAAGTGAATAGGTAATATTCATTAAATGCTAACCAAGCATTTATACGTTACACTTTAAATTAAACATAATAAAAAAAAAAAAAATTAATAAAAAATATATTTATTGCCACAAAATAACAAAGAAGT
>DWDW01001379.1:0-11735 GCA_018245635.1 Mimoniades versicolor eupheme
CGCACATTTAACGATTTGTATCTATCTATTTCATTACTAATAGAATACAATGTATTCATTAGTTCATGTTGGGGTGGCGTGTACTTCTAATTATATACTTTGTAAGCTCAATATGTGTTTTATACACACTTTAATACCAATAAATTGGTATTGGAACTCCCGCGCATTTCTATTAACTTTTTATCTTGCCATTGCATACGTGTTAGGCTGAGGTACCGTAGGTTGAACAGCCATTTTAAAATATAGGTTAAATTCTCACATGAAAAGGGTGCGAATAAGTTCCATTAATTTCGCGACCTGCGGAATTAAGTATTTTTTTAATCTGATGAAGTCCGGCACAAAAGTGACACAGATACAAAATATTGTAGGTACTGTCCACAGATAATATAAGCCGTAGTCGGATTATCTCAACTGTACTGAAATCGTGTAGCATTACTGTAACTCGATAGAACCAATGGCACGTATTGATCTGACCCATTGAGCTCTTGTAACGGTGTTTGCGTGGCCACTGAACTAAATTATCGTTTTGTTTTCCCCTAACCTCCATTTCAACGCCATTTTGTTTTTTGAAATTCCAAGCCGAGACTTTAAAAAGAATGTTTTTAGTCACAAAGGAATTATTTTTTAGTTACAAAGGAATTATCAGTAATGAATATAAATACAACTTTATTAAAATGGTAGTAATACTTTTATTGGCACTACTAAATTTTCTAATTTAGATTTTCCAGTAGTGGCTCGGAGTCTGGATATGTGCCCGGTGTATGCCCATAGGTTCACCATTTATTTCATAGCGGGACATAAATGTAACTGGTGAAACGTGGGAGTGGTCTATATTTCTCTGCCTACCTCTTCGGGAATGACAGGCGTGATGTTACATTAAGAAATTGAAAAATAAAATGTATTAATTTTTATTCAATTATGGGTACGAATACGTAATCGTCGTTTATTATTATTACTTCACGTTAGTACATTACGTAGTAGGCAGAGAGCACGGAATGTAAAATATGTCTATCATACAGATCTGTTATGCTTCTTCTACATTCATCACTCTCTTCATTCATTCATTCATTCGTTCGTTTCTTATGTTGTATTATTTTATTATTACATGATAAGTTAGTACTTAGCCGCGATCCCACCTGGTGGGAAGCGTGAAAGCATACTAAGATGAATCCACCTACATCTATGAAAAACCTCCAAGTAGGAAAATTAATGTTGTCTTGTATAAAAAGGTTGCTTAGTAAATTGATCGTCTATTTATACGTAATGGTTGTACCCTGCCTATCCCGCAAGGGGCTTGGTATAACCATAACCAATAATAACGGGTGCGGCGCAGCAACTATACTTACTACGTAATTAAGTTATTTGGGCGAACTCATTCTGTACTAGCCGACCTTCAATATTCAATAGTGTAAGTGTATTCATTGATAGGTGAATGAAATGACTGTATTGAATGATTTTATAATAGTACCGCCGCGACTGATAACATTTCGGTTTTACTTCAAATTGGAATTATATAGCCATAGATAATTATGATCATTAATAAGTCTACGTTGCGCGTGTGCACATTTGTACGTATTTTATTTTAAGACCTATTTTACAATAACACACACATACACATATGATATAAACTAGAATCTATTTCAATTGCCACAAAAAATTATTAAAAATTTTAATTTAATACAACAATATGATATAAGAGTCAATAAGAATTCCTCAAAAATAAACTTTATTGTTTTACAACCATAGACAATAGGTGTCGTTTTTATAATACCACCTGTGGCGGCCTTTTTGAGTCGAATCGTAAAATGCGCTAGTTTTTGTGGCCAGATATCAAAATTCTTTTGTTTCGGATTTTGGAGTTACTACCGATGTCAACCCGTTGTCTGTATGATTTAAGGTTTTCAATGAAAATAATCCGTTTTTTTACATATATTTGGAATTTTGATCCGAATCAATTTTAATATGCATTTACAAATTGGTTCAGAAACAGTGATTCGTATAAATCAAAGCGATCTGTTTTTTGTGATAATAAAAATTATTGTTAATTTTATTATTAACTGGAGAATAAAACTATATATTTTTTTAAATCTGTAATAAAATTTACAACCCGTGCGTGATATCTTGAGAGCTACGTGATGACGTCATAGTGGTGTGGATCTCCAACATGAAAAAACAAGCAGATTTTTAATGCATTCTAAAAGATTGTTAAGTACCACTATATTTTTATTAAAAGGCCCATAATCATCATAAGGACAAGAAATATAATACGTAGGACATAAGTTTACGCGCACGGGACGTGTAACTAATATCCGAAGAGGTAGGTAGAGGAGTGTAGAACACCGCCGTCTTATCAGTTACGTTTATGTCACTCTATGGAATAGGCGGTGAACATATTGCCATACAGCGGGCACATCCGAACCACTATTAAAAAATCAAAGTTACTAAATCCTGTAGTTCCCGCGACCCAGGATTTGAACCCAGGACCTCCCGATGGCAGTTACGCTTGCAACCTACACGACCTCGTCACTCGTGAATGAATACATGTAAAAAATTTGCTCTAAGTTTAATTGCAATTTAAAATGATTAAATGTAATTTAAAACGTTTAATTGTAATTTAAAACTTATTCATTATTTTATACAGTTATACACTGTCTACAGCTATGTTTCATTCATGTCATCATATTTATCTCGAACTGATTTATTGAGGATATTAAGAAAAAACTCCAGAGAGCATTTGGAGCTTTATGGCCATTTAGCGAAACAATTCGTACTTATACACGAGATAAAGGCAAAATCACCCGCCAAATTGCACAGGACACCTCACCTCACAGATATTTCACACGGCCTTATTACAAGGGAATAGGGTTGATATCATATTGTTTTTGGGTTCTGACGGAGTGGTTTTACAACACAACACTGTTTCGTTAAAAACTGCACCAAACAACAAAGTTTGCCCATTGTATGTAATATTTTGTTATCTTTGGAACAAAAGAAACCGCTGCTTTTCGTGCCTTGCGATTTAATCTTTTTTTCTTACCTTTTTTATGGTGCATTCCAGTGAGTTACCTGAAGGCGTGTTTTTTTGTCAAAATTGCTACTAAGTGGTTAAAGATCCGAATCGCCCAAAATCTTTATGTCCACAGTCAAGTATTTTATACTTCCGCTTTGACACAGGCGCCATCTTGAATTATGATTTACCTATGTTTTTTCTGTCATTCTTAATGTTTATAGTACCTACGTTGCTAAGATTACATTTTTGTTACTATCACTTTAAATTAAAAATAGAATATAAAAAAGATATTAGCAAAAATAATAGAAGAATTTTGAATTCTTTGTTATTTACATTGAATTGTAGATTCAGTAAAATACTGATAACTCACATTTCTCACTCAGAGGCAATAGTTGCTACGAGTAGAGGGCGAAACTATGTAGTCCGCAAAAGGTGTTTGGAGAAAAGTCTCGTATACTGATCATGTGATTAGATACATACATATCAGTTAATAAATGAAAACATGTATTTACTGCTTGTGTTTCATTCCTGTATCTTTCATCATCAACCAATTGTCTCCTGAGGGGTATCTGTATCTGTAATATCCCTCCCCTGTATTTTTAAAGCGTGTGGATGTATTGTAAAGTCAGAAGCATACGTTATTACCCAAAACCCATTATCCTCGAGTAAAGTGAGCAGATCGTGAATCACAAAAGATCTCGTTGCAGGTAAGCTGCAGAGAAATGGGTATTTGTAGCCACAATGACATGCAATGCATATGCAGTCGCTGTAGAGTGAACAAGATTTTGTGCTTTCGCGGACAGTTTTGAAGATTTCTCTAAAACCCTTGAGCTCTGTTGACTGTTATTTTCAATTAAATTATTCCTTAAGATGGTTAGAATGACTGTATTTGTGCACTTACTATAATATTTTTTGTACGTATACTCCGCAGGAAGACACGTGAAGAACACGATAGATATTAATTTTGTCCTTTATTATGTCAGTTTATATATAAGATACCAAATTTAAAAAACTTTTTTATTTATACCTACATATAATCGTCCTCCTCCATACTCCTGTGATGATTGATCGAATCAGCAACTTCGAATTTTTTTTTTATATTTCCCTAAACACGTGCATTATTCTATTATATAAAAACACAACCAGTGTGATCCAGCTTCCGACAGAGCAAACACGGAGACAAGGGTGCAAACAGGGGAAGGATCGTCGAACCCCCGACCCTTCGGACTGTTTCCACATACCTACATACAGATACTGTTCGATTCATCTCCCTTTTATACCTTGTAGACACTCCTCGGAGCGGGACGAAGCGTTTCACTAAATCGTTTCCTGCCACAGACTGAGAAACAGTCTAGCTACCTGCTGGCGTCTATTTTATCCAATCAAACAACCTAGCAATATTCAAGACAAGAATGAATAGGTGTTTTCTAGGCAAGCGTGCTATATTCTAGACTACATCTCACTAGTCATCAAGCGAGATCACAGCCAAATGAAAGCCCATTGCTATTAAAAAATATCTTGAACTAGGTTTCGCAGAACAATAACATAACAATCTATGTATTTATGTATAAAATAAGTTTTACTTAACTAGCATACGGGACGCGTCTCTGCGTTGTTTTAAAAACCTTCGTGAAAACAGAACAACATGAATCTTAACACCTGAAGCTTTCAGTGTCATTAACACATGGTCTCCTTGCGAGGTAGACAGAGAGCAGTGTGGCCAAATATCACTACCCTTACAGAACTGACGCGCTTCTTCGATGGTCACACCTTCCTTTATTACTCGTGACTCTGAATAAATCATCAGCTCCACCATATAACGCCCTAGGTCATTATCGTATTACGAAAGCTGATCTATATATTATGTAAGTCAATTTTAGCCTGGAACTGAAACATTTCATACATTTCAAAAGGGTTTTTATTGACGTATTTTATTATCACTGAAAAGTAGGGTAGACACTGTAAACAATTTATCTTTGTGTCATAATAAAATATTGTCCCACATTTTTCTCGTTCATTTCATGTTCTTTCGTAGGGTTCCTTTGATATGTGTTGTATTTTTTTTTATAGCAAACTAATAAATTGCATTAGTTTAATATCAAGTTATTGTGTAAGGTTTCTATTTTTTCCCGTCTCGAATCTCATTGCCTTTTAATCGAGAGTTTTGTAATATACATAGATACCTCATTTCATGGTGGGACACGCTCAAAAAATGCGAGTTGGCAGATTAAATAAAAAAAACATTTTTTTCGTGTATTGAAAACTAATATACTTGATTGTAATTAATAAAACGGTGTTGCCTAAAATGTAGGTAATTAATTTATTTCGCAACGGTGCCTAAAGGACATGGTTCCAGAGTCTAATAAATGACGAGAGCGGTGGTCACCCCAGCGGCACTCAAAGGCACGCTTCGACGAAAGATGTACAGTAATTTTTCAAAAGGCAAACCCGCGGCCCGCAGGTGATGTCCGCACGGACACGCGCCTTCATGTTATTATTATTAGCATATTTAGTACAATGCGTCCAAGTACAAAGGAATAACGACAGTATGTCTTGTTGCAAGAGTCGAAAATCACAAATTATCAGTAACAAGGTGCCCTGAATAATTTGATGGTTTCGTCTTTGATGTAAGAAAGTTTTTGTTCTTGCACGCTTCCTTCCTTATTGTTATAATTCTTATAATTACCTAGCAAAAGTATACGTTTCGTTGTAACGAGTTCGAAATACAAATGACTGTTTCTCTAAATTGAAATTAAAGTTAATAATTGCATGTGATTATATGTAAATACGCAGTTATATAATGACCATGAAAAAAAATCAATACAGAACTAAATCTGTGCGTTAGTGTTAAATAAAACTCAACATTCAGCGTGTCGGCCGATAAATACTCTCATTGTCAGCTGAATATTTTGTACAGGTGTCTGTATACAATAAAATAACAGTCTCTGAGCTTCTAGACTGAGTCTAGACAATTAACATCATAATTTCTTACCGGAGAAGAGCAAGGTATCACTACTTGCGACAAAAATAGCAGTATTTTCAAACACAAAATTTACAAAAATGCGTTCACTTTAATGTTATGTAATTTTTTCCTTTTTTTATTAATTAACGAAACAACAGGTAACAGGGTAACAGTGTTCAGAGCAGACAAAAATCGCAACCGAAATATCAGTTTGCTTCAGTAGCCACGCCATTCTAACCTAAATACATAAAAGAGTCATGTAAATAGTAAATGCATAGGAAATGACCAGTTAGTTTTAGATGCACGTATTCATGACTGCAACCGCCGTGTGCTCACTGTTGGCCGATTGATAGATAAACAGTTATTATAGTATTCAAGGTATTCATGGGACTGCTGATCCGAATCTACGTTAATGGCGCCCAATTAGGTATTATTGGCTCGAGACCACCAAATGACGGTACACTCGCGTGCTACAGTGTTTTATTTTTTTTCTTTAATAAATTATATTATCGCTGTATATCATAACATAGTCTTAGTAATCATTATTTTTATTGAGAGGTGACAGGAGTTGTTTTTCTGTGAATTTTTTTCTCTCGGTCTATATGGATTTATTTCCAACAAGGTGGGTTTGAAATGGATAGTTTTTGTTTGAATTTGATTAAAAAGTTACTTGTAACTTAGTGTTTGAATTTGTATCATGCTAACTTAATTTAATATTCATCTATACTAATACTACATAATTATGAAGTGGAAGGTCTTTTTCTTAAGACTGACTCATCATAACAGAGTTGAAACTAATGACGCTAGAATTAATTAGTAGTTGGTGAAATGTGGAGAGTATATTTTAACCAACATAGGGAAAGCCAACCTCCAAGACTGTACAACAGGGTTGTAACTTATTATGGGGTGGTTGTAAGAAGCTTTTGTTTTAACTTGAAACTTAACGTACGTGTTATTTCAAATAATTTCGCGTGATAATTCAGTACGTAACATCATCACGCCTATAATCCCCGAAGACGTAGACAGAGGAATGTAAAACACTCCCACGTTTCACCAGTTACGTTTGCGTCCCACTATGGAATAGGTGGTGAGTTCCGTACATCCAAAAAACAAAACCCTTTACTGACACTACGATCTATTTTAACGTCTACATACACCGCCACTGAAGAAACATTGACAAATGTCACGTGATTTACAGTGTCAAATGTCACAGCGCTAACAACACGTGGTCGACATGCGGGTGGTACCAGTAAATGCCCATTAGAAAACCTACCATACCGTGTCCAAATATTCAGAGATAAAGAGGTCATTGCTATGTGATCCAATTTAAAACTGTTGCGGTCATTTTAATTTATCGTCGCATGAACCGAAAGGGTGCGTACGAATTGATTTGAATACTAAACGCATATTACCTGTCAACGCCAGTGTTGCCATCTGCATTTACATTGGTGATGTATATCTGGCTGTATGAGTTGAAATGCTTGCGTGTAAGCTAACGGTCGTTTACGTCCATCATCATCATTAGTTTAATCTTCTAACTGTTACACTGTTGGAGATGGATATTCTTTTAGAATGAGGAGTTTTACAGCCATATTCTGTGTGCGAAGATTGGATTAGCAGACTTTACGAGCATTAGAGAACATTATAGTGAACTCTACGGTCAGGAAGATTCTTCATACAATTTGTCTTTGAAATAAATTTTTAATCTTTAAAACACCCGAAATTGTCTGAAGAAACAGATTTTAAACCCTACACTCCCAGAATAGACGGATAAATTCTAAATCTCGAAGCTTTGACTGCTTGGTATTAAATAACCAAGCTTTTCCTCTCGTCTGTACATTCATCCCGAGATAACCTACAGTCGGAACCTCACACTTGTTTTTGATATTTTAATGTCGAGTCACGTGTGAGTTATGCCGCTGCCCACCCGCCTGTACACCTTACGGAGGTATTTTTCAAAACACCCGACAGCATTGATAAAACTGACAGAGGACCACACAGGTTATAAATCATTATACATAGGTACTCTATGGTCATAATCAACAGACAAATGTATGTTAAACTTAAAAAGTATAAAAAAAAATAGAATAATTTCAATATTAAAAATTAACAGATTTACTAATAATCTTACTCTACGCCCGTTTTTACTAAATTTTCCTCGAAACCTATAAAAAGTGCCAAATTTAAATACTACAATCTCAATACAGACACAACACAATAAAATCGCCAATACATTTTGCTGTATCAAATAATACAATGATGTTGTTATTACATTGTCTGGAAGGCGTATCGTTCCAGGAATGTCCAGGTAGCGAATGGTCAAGAATGGGAATGATTGTTCCACTAGTAATAATAATATCCAAACGGTGTCTGTCTGTCACTAGCGGCGGGTGTCTGATTCGTTCTCCTTTCAACTTTGGCGGGAATATCCAATCAATAAGTAGATATGCTTTTTAATCTGGTATTTTAAACCTGGTGCAATTGTAATACGACCGGTTAATTTCGTATAACGTTTAAACACAATATAACACAACATTACGTCTGTATTTATCCGAAGTGGTAGGCAGAGGAGTGTAGTATTCTCACTTCTCACTGTTTACTTTTCCCGCCATAATTTATGTACGATAGCCGTTTGGCACTCTATGTTCTCTGTCTGCTCTATAAAGGGCCTGTCGTGATGATAAAATAATATATAGCTATAGACGGTTATTAGCTGAACATTTTTAGTTGATAGGTACTCTTTTTCTCTCTCGCATATCGGACCTCTCATTCTCTCCCGATAAATTAATTCCCAGAAAGCGATCACAAGACGAATAAAACAAAGGTGTTATTGATGGTCTTATTAAAGAGATAAGGGGTTGATAGTATGTGAAACGGCTAGTGAATGAGACATTTGATAATGGGGTTTACATTTAAGAAACATCTCTGTATAGGATCTTAATCACTAGGTACCTCACGAAAGTCAAAGGAATTGTTAAAATTTTGTTTCTCTAAGCTAGTATTGATACATTATATTACGGGAAGGTTCCAGGTAATATCAATATGAGGATGTCGTGTCTAATTATTTCCGCAAATTTAAAATTACTGTAACATTTACGAGCAGTTATAGACGATTCGCAAACCGCTAGGTGTCATGGATAATGAAAATGTTTCTAGTGACTATAGTGTTGAACACAGAGTAAATAATAAAGTAATATATAAAAGTGTCGTCATAACGTTAGCTTAGTGTTAGTTTTTATCAGCTAATTAATATTTATGGTCGAAATGTGTACAACATTTAGGAATTTCTCACTAAATTGTTTGATTATGATAATACCTATACATATTACCAAATGTTGGAGCGGCATTTATGAGACATGTTTCTCAAACAAATGTATTATAATAGAATCTTAGACAACTTCGTTGCTTTTTGATTGTGTTTCCTCATTCATATTTGGCGATAATACTTGAAATTAAATATTACGTCAAGGTTCATAATTAATTTGTTTTATTTGTTTTTTGCAGGTAATTATTATGATTTCATTAAACGCTGGCCGATAAGTGTGTATAATTAATTTACAAAAAAACATAAAGTTCCGTGAAAAGCCGAAAACATTCGAAGATGGCCGACGTCTAATGAGGTGTACTACTTAGTACCACGTAGAATCACTTTCTCGTGAACAAAATAGCAACTCGCAACTGGAGTTAGTGTTTTCACTGCCAATATCCACGCGTGGGCGTGTTTGACTTGTGTCTTACGCAACACGATGATCTCGTGTGCGTTGTGTCTGTTATATAATTACTGACTTAATGATGATGGGCTGGGTGTGGTCAACAACGCCTTGACCTTGTTGTGGAATTGTTTGTTGTGAATACTTATATTAGAGTATTTCGGTTCGTTGAAGAAAAAAATTAAGTTAGACATGACGTCAATCGTGTAAAGTCTATTATAGTGATAGAGTGATAGCTTTTTTATATGTTAGTTAAATTTCTGTGTGCAATTTTCCGAATATATAGAGTTTGGTATACACTTTGGTGTACTTGCCTAGTCTAACGCACCTCCCTTGATGTTTATTCAATCTTAAAGTAATGGTAAGATAAATGTAACATCACTCCTGTAATCACCGAAGAGGTAGGCAGATAGAACAACATTTGCGAAATAAAATGCGCATTTGTCACGTTTATCTAAATTTTTGATTATTTGTATGTGTATGGCAATAGTGTCACCACCTATTACATAGTGGGACGTAAACGTAGCTGATGAAACGTGGGAGCGTGCTGCATTCCTCTGCCTACCTCTTCCGGGATTACAGGCTTGATGTTACGTACGTACGTATTTGTATGTTCGAACACTCGTAACCGTAAAAGGAACGAACCAATTGCAGTGTCGATTCACAAGGTGTTAAACTAATATTTGTTTAAAGGTATAGGATAATTTTTATGGCGGGAAGGTTTCTTAGTCCGACGGGAGAGCGGGACTGAGCCACAAGCACAGTTAGGATCTATACAAAAAAATGTATATCCAAAAAACCTGATATAAATAATATCTATGAGGAGTATTTTATAATTTACACGCCACGATGGTGCGGCCACGCACCGTGGACAATGTCCTGACGCCACGGTGGTCCGGCCTGGGCCGCGTGGCGTGGGCGCACCTGTCGCAGCGCCGTGGACGCCATGATTCAACCATTACTTGTGATCTTATTTCAAATATCAACTACGTGCGTATTGAATTTAAAAGAGAAACCTATATAGCATCACGCCCGTGTTTACCCGAAAGGGTAGACAGAGTATCGGAATATTCCCGTAGCTTGATAAAAGCCAAGTGTTTTCATTTTTGTATGTTATCTTTGTTATTACTGTTAAAATATCACACCACGTCTCTTGTGGGTTGGACAGAGATCTCTATCCTTACAGACCAGATATGTTACGTCTACATTCATTACTTTCCATACACGGGCTCCGGCTGCAGCGACTTCTGACTCCTCCATCATACATAACTCATAATCACAAATTTCGACCACTTAATTAATATTCAAAGATGGATACATCCAATCGATGGATTTTAATGTGTCTATGAATTATAATTCGTTATATAATTGATGATGATTTCGGACAGATAGAAACATGATTCAGTGAGTCAGAGGTCGATTCCATTTTGGGCTCCGACGGACCAGTTAATCATACTTACCTGTTTCTCTTAACCGTACGTTACGAACTATCAATCCCTTTCATAGACATGTTATAAAGGTTGTCTCGCATTTTCTCTATCAAATTATTAATTATATGTTAATAATTTGGTAGGGCTTACAGTATTCATAGTGACCTAAACGAACTTAAAATGTATAAGTACAACAATTTGGAATTAAATATATACAAGAATTAATCTACGGAACCAATAACCGCTGAGCCCGCGGTCCGGCTTCATGAAAATCTATTTAAAAAATACAACGCAATTTACGACCTCCGAGCCCGGCTCACACTTGACATATTCCTTGCCACCCAAACCACGTTGCATCCGCGAGAACATCTCATTTGTGATTAAACCTAATAATCCGACCAGTTATTGCACAAGGCCCAATCAAGACGCTTACACCAGGCTGGCCTCGAACCGGCTATCCACCCTATAACTACTCAACACCTCAACTCAACTATATTAAAATGTAATGAACGCAGCGATGTTAAGATTCGAGCACACTGTTGGCATCGTTCAATCAATCAATCAATCATTTATTTGTCGAATAAGGTACAATACTGATGGATTACATTATATTTTAGAGCTCC
>DWDW01001380.1:0-11733 GCA_018245635.1 Mimoniades versicolor eupheme
GATATGTGCCCGGTATATGGCAATAGGCTCACCACCTATTCTATCGTGGGACTTAAAAGTAACTGGTGAAACGTGGGCGTGAAGTTACTTTTTCTATGTAAAATGTTCTTTTGTCTCCAGGTTCGCGTATAACAGGCTACATTATTGAGCGCCGTGAAGTTGGCGGTGCAGTGTGGCATAAATGCAATGACTACACAGTCTTGGACACAACCTACACTGCACTGAACCTGAGCGAGCGGGCTGACTACGAGTTCCGCATCATTGCAACTAACTCTGCAGGTAAGCTACCCCATTATAATCGTACTGTCATTTTTAAATCTACTTGCCAAGTACAGTGAATATGTAAAAAACCAGCAGTCAAATAATACAAAAATTTTATATGTTGTTAATCAAACAAAAATATCTCTAAAGGTTTGAATAAAAGACTAGCCATTGGGCACGGTCGCGTCTGATGAAAGAACCAGAAGCGCCCTATAATGGATCAAACATACCTGTAAAATACTTATATTCATTTTTGTTTTCAAGATTCCTGGGTTATACTGGGCCGGATCGTTGCATTACGCATATACTTAATTTATTTTAGGCAAATCCGAACCATCGTCTTGCACCACGCCGGTGCGCACGGGCGAGGAGGTGGGCGGCGCGAAGCCCGAGTGGCTGAAGCAGCTGCCGGCGCACGCGTGTGCGCCGCGCGGCCGCCCGCACACGCTGGAGTGCGTCGCGTCCGGCAGCCCCACGCCCACCGGCAGGTGGCTGAAGAACGGCAGAGAGATCGTTGTTGGCACCAGGTTAGCAATTCTTACACTTGAGAATCAACATAACTGCCGTTAAATAACTGTGTCAAACGCTATTATATACTAACATATGCATGAATGGTTTTATGGCTTATTGATCGATCATCAACATGACCTAAAGAAAATTATCGAGACCCAGTAGAACATGAACACATAAATTAACAATTATAATTACTACAAAACCCTTCGGTCATTTACATGTGCTTGATTATTTTCAAATCCATAATAAAATAACGACTTTCCAACAGATTCGTCTCAGAATCCCGCGAAGGTACACTAAGACTGAACATCCTGGAGGCGACAGAAGCCGACGAGGGTGACTACACCTGTGAAGCGAGCAACAGCCTTGGTCACATCTACACGTCCACACATCTTAAGATTGGAAGTAAGTTCCATTTTAGTACGATACTTCTATGACCTTCATAGAACTTAAAGACAATAACTTAAAAGACTTAACTTAAAAACTTAAATGTTAGACAGCTGCCACTGTATATTGTAAATGAGTTTGACTAAATATATGATCTTTGATATAAACATACTCGTACATAGGTATCCCTTGGTCATTTAAAATTCCCTTTGAATCATATTATATGTGACCGACTTTTTTGTATATCTCACAGCCTCTTGTTATTCCAATACGTATGTATTTGGAATGGCAGTGTGTTATTATAAATAAGTTTAGAATAAGTGTCATCTTAATTTTCTCAATCAGCACTTTGTTTGTGTCCTATCTTCTTGTGTCTTCTTGCAATTCTTACCAGGTATTATTTTGCAATTTTTCCAATTTTACTTGCATTTCAGACCCACCGCGTATCACCAGAATGCCAGGTGATCTGCATCTACCAGAGCACGATAATACCAAGATCAAGATCCTATACACCGGAGACCAGCCCATGGACGTGGTACTTACAAAGGACGGTCACAAAGTGTCCGAATCTCCTCACTTCAAGTACACGGTCTTCGACGATTATATTCTCATCTTTATCAAGGACATCACAAAGGACGATATGGGTTAGTTTATTATTCTTTTTCTATTTCATTATTGAAGTATTACTAAAACTGAAGTAATCATTCGATTTCTTCAAAGTGATTCTTCAAATTATTGTGTGTTCATACTTTTTGAACATAATGATATTCAATTAAATTCGAAGATAATAAAGAGTTTATCATTGTCTGCCTTGCTGATCGAGGGGTTCGATCCCGAGGTCGGGTGTTATGGGGTTATTCAAACTAAAAAAAACAATAGAATCACTTCTTATTCCATGGCGGCATGTAAACGTAATGAAACGTGGGAATGTACTACACTCCTATGTCTACCTCTTGATGGATTACCAAAGTAATATTGCATTAGATTAGTTAAAACGGGAAACCGTAATAATAAAATTATGCAATATTTCGACTAAGACAGTAAATAGTTGCGCTGTTTACTATTTTGCTTATTCTAGCCAATAACTTCCGTTTATTAAGGATTTAAAAACATAAAACGTCTTAATGAATATCTTGAAATGTTTTCCTTCCAGGTACATACAAACTCACAATGAAGAACAACTCGGGCGAAATCTCCGACACGTTCTCCGTCACTGTCACTGGTCTACCTGGACCTCCACAAGGACCGCTCGAGACTACTGACATCACGCGCCACACTTGCACATTGGCTTGGAAACCGCCCACATACGACGGTGGTCTGCCCATCACTCACTACGTCGTCGAGAGGCATGACATCTCTGGTACGATGTGGATAACAATCGCTTCGTCGGTACGTGACACGAAGTTCACAGTTCACGGGTTGACGGAAGGACAAGAGTACAACTTTAGGATACACGCGGCCAATGATAATGGCATCGGGCCAGGATTGGAAGGTGTGAACCCGATCAAGGCCAAGGCACCATTCGATCCACCATCGGCACCTGGTATTCCCAAGATTCTGGAGGTCGGCGGTCACTTCGTCCACCTGGAATGGGACAAACCTGAGAACGATGGAGGTTCCAGGATTTTAGGTAACATTGATTTGTGATAATATTTATATCAAAAACATTATGCAAAAACTTTTGGACCTTTCACTTGACAAATTTTATTCACTAAAACTTTTGATATACAATTATAACATAAGTCGTACTCTACTTATTCAAACTTGCATCATTTAATAAACTTTTTCCAGCCTCCAGCATTCTCTGTTCGAATCGGTCTTTACAAAGGCCTTCTTTCATTTTTCAGGTTACTGGGTAGATAAACGGGAAGTCGGCTCTACGAGCTGGCAGCGCGTGAACGCAACCCTGTGTCTCCCTAACCAGCTGAACTGCGCCAACCTAATCGAAGGCAGACAGTACGAGTTTCGCGTGACCGCTCAGAATGACGCCGGACTGTCGCCGCCGAGCACAGCCAGCCAGGAAGTTAAGGTCGTCGATCCTAAGGGTAAGTTCTTAGCAGATATATAGTGAATTGAAACAATGCCGAAAGATTAACAAAGAGTCTTCTTAAACAATAACATGAAGAAGAGAATGGAATGAGTAATTGTGAAGATTTAATAATTTATTCTTGACTCAAACATCATTTATCGACCACAAGCATTGATCAAAACAATGTAGTTGACTTCTTTTGATCGAAACAAGACTTTATGACATGACGCCAAGTCATTCAACAACATGTCGTGTTTACCAGCATTTTATCTGAATACATCTTACTTATCGTGCAATATGTCTTGAAAATTTAAATCATTATCGAGGTTGAAAGTAATGTATCTTCAATCTGTTTCTTTATAGCGGCGACACCGCCAGAGATAGTCAAACCGCTGAAGAACGCCAACTGCATCCAGTACCACAACGCCAAGTTCCAGTGTACAATCACTGGCACGCCAAAGCCTACTATCACGTGGTACAAGGGTGAGTTGATGTCAATACCTTATAATGACTTGAGGATTTGAGAAACATCCTTTTCAGGTTTTGTCAACGAAAGCACCACCGTCGCACTTACATATATCCGATGTTTAATGGCGTTCCGTGTATTGCTGTCTTACTGACAATGATAATATATAAAAATTACCTCGTTATTGCACTTTTTCCTGTAGATGAAATAGAAAAAATTTCTGATTTATACCCTAGATTTACCCTGATTGTAACTTCCACATCCTTTATTACTTAATATTAAAATATGATAAAACGATGTTTGTATTTTGCCTGTACAAGTGCCTGTACATTCGTTACGAATATTATTCCTGTACAATCGATTGTTCCGTCGCCAGGCGCCCGCGAGATCACCAACGGCCCCCGACACCGCATCTGGAGCGAGGGCGACAACCACTTCCTGACGGTGATGGACGTGTTCGGCGAGGACGCGGACGAGTACGTGTGCCGCGCCGTCAACCGCGCCGGCGTCAAGAGCACGCGCGCCGAGCTGCTCATCATGAGTGAGTCATATGCTACTAATTATATCTCTCTATCTTTTTACGCGAGCGTGCTACGAGACCACATTTGGCTCATCATCAGGTGATACTGTAGTCAGAAGTCCGAGTTGTTATTCAAAAAGTATTGCATGGGTTCGATTTATTATAACAAAAATAATCTGCATTTATTAATACGTAGAATAGTAAATATGTATATAAATAGTGTGCAATGTAGGAGAATGTGTTGGGTTCAGGAAAATTATATCATCATTATCATCATCAGCCTTTGGAGGTCCACTGCTGAAAATAGGCCTCCCCTAATCGGGGCCATTTCTCCCGGTCCTGAGCCTTCAGAATCCAGCAGTAGCCTACTGTCTACTTCAAGTTGTTAGATCACGTGGTAGAACGGCGACCTACCCTCCTTTTCTCTCTCTCTCCTAGAGAATTATATAATTATTAATTATCTATTCCGACCAGCCGCACCTAAGCTGAACGTACCACCGCGCTTCCGCGACACCGCGTACTTCGACAAGGGCGAGAACGTCATCATCAAGATCCCCTTCACCGGCCACCCCGTGCCCAAGATCACGTGGGTGAGGGAGGGCGAGACCATCGAGTCCGGACTACATTACCACGTGGAAAGGAAAGGTGGGAGATGTAAAATAAACTTTTTTCTGAAACATGTATTTGCGCGTATAAGCTTGTCTTAAGCCGGTAACGCATTGGCAACTTTGTTTAACAATGAACTCTTTTGTTGTACGGATTAAAAGTTTTTTATTTTTACAAAGAACTACTTACAATTAATACTGAATATTGCTAGTAGAATTAAAAATCGTTTTCTACAAATTATCTGTCAATTATCATTTATAACAATAATTTGACAATAACTTGATTAGATAGTATGTCAAATTGTTGTCCGTTAATGTGTGTGCATGTACGCACCTATATAGTAAATAATGTTTATTTCAGAGCGTCACGCCATCCTCACGATCCGCGACGCGAGCAAGCTGGACTCTGGACCGTACAGAATCACAGCCGAGAATGAATTGGGTCAGGACTCCGCCACTATTAACATCGAGATTAGCGGTCAGTATTGCTATATATCATTTTGTTACTATTGTTACTAAGCCTATTGTTACTATTTGCATACAACCGCCTTTTACTGCTCGTTACTGCTATGTGTCATTCAACCCGCCAGACCAAACTTGGTAGATGAATTTATAACCTGAAATTATCAAAGGCTTTCGTTTATATCTTCTTTATACATATCTTAAGTCGTTGGGGAACGGATTTTGCACGTATACGGTTGAGATGATTCTAGACAGAGTAATCTTAGTGCAATAAGTGTATGGCAAGAAAGGGCCTCTAACGTGGACTACTGATCTGTGAACTGCCTGTACGCATTGTGAAATAATGGTTTATATTAATTTGAATAAGACATTTCTGGTACCTTAACGTCACATAAAACAACGTTGAATTTTCATGATACAGTGCGATGATTTAGGATTAAGTTGTAAACGCTATTTAAAGTTCGCTAATTATGTTTCGTTCCAGTCGGGAAGGAACGGAGATGTAGGGAAACTGTAAAATGGGCACTTATGTATTGTATTTAATTTGCAAGTTATAATAGAAAGTATTATTATATGTTACACATAAATGTCTCTCTACATCCTCTACATTCCTCTGCCTACCTCTTCGGGGATTACAGGCGTGAAGTTCCTTTTTTTTTATACATAAATGTATTGTATGGCAATAGGCTTACTAACTATTCCATAGTGGGACATAAAAGTAACTGGTGAGACATAGGAGTGTACTACACCCCTCTGCCTACCTCTTCGAGGATAACAGGCGGGATGTTAGGTTACTATGATATATGGAACTGCGTAATAATAAATCGGTAATCTCTAGATCGTCCTGATCCGCCACGATTCCCATCCGTGGACAACATCGGCGTGGACTCGTTGGCTCTCACATGGAAGGCGCCAGTGTGGGATGGCGGCTCGGATATAACCAACTACCTGGTCGAGAAACGCGAACATCCCATGACCAGCTGGATCAGAGTCGGAAACACAAGGTCAGTCAGAATGGTAACCTTTAATATTAAACACGTCAAAAATATTGACTATAACATTGTTATTGTTACTAGAAATATTTTTATCTGTTTGTTACATAATGTACGTATGGGCGTAGACTCTCAGGCGAGGCCTATGTCCAACAGTGACCTGCAGTAAGCTGGTTATGATATTGATGATAAAATAAAGAAACAAAGTCTCTCATAAATGTTTGGAAAATTTCCAAAAGCTTAGTATTTATTATTCAGGAATTTTATTTGATTGAATTTATCATAGGTATAGTATCGAAAGAAAACAGTAGTTACATGTCAGTATATTCGAAATGAAATTTTATACTTGTAAATTTTGTAGTTAGTAATTACTACTAAAGATACTCGTGCAATTCTGTAAAAGTAGCTATAATATTCAAATGTAACATAACATCCGATTGCTGATCAACTTCCGCTAAATTCTGTTCCCCTGTTACAGGTTCACAACAATGGCGATCACGGGCCTGGTGCCGGGCAAGGAGTATGAGTTCAGAGTGTACGCCGAGAACATATACGGCAGGTCCGAGCCCAGCGAGCCCACGTCCACGGTGCAGACCAAGGCTATTATCAAGAAGGAGTTCAAGAAACAGGAATATCCTGGTCAGTGTTGAAATTGTCGCGTTTAATTTATCTACATAATTAGGATGCAGGTACCAGGAAAGGACGGTTAAATACTTTGCTTTAATAACTATTGAAAGACAATAATAGTGATCTTTAAAGCCCTTGCTCAATTAGAGGATGTTTCAACCTTCATATTTTCATACATGTACTATGTTTAAGAAGAATCATTAATAATTTGAGCTTTAATTTATTGTACTGTCGATTTCTATTGTTAGAATCTGAAGAATTAAGGCCATATCGTTGTAAGCTTTTTGCTTCCTTTCACCGATGGTTCCGTTACCCCAACAGTGGACGAGACTGGCAAGAGGATCCGCACGAACGCCGACCACGGCCCGGTCAAGGACTACGACAGCTACGTGTTCGACATCTACAGCAAGTACGTGCCGCAGCCGGTCGACATCAACACCTGCTCCGTGTACGACAAGTACGACATACTGGAGGAGATCGGTAAGTGTATGTATTGTTGCGTGTCGTTGTTCTAACTACCCCCGTAGTGTTAACAGTAGCGGTAGTAGTAGCAGCAGTAGCGCTATCGGTAGCGGTAGGAGCAATAGTAGTAATACCATTACTTTTCCAGCAGTTTTGTACCTTCATAGTTTATACCATACATTAAGATATCCTTATTTTGAGTGGCCTGTGAAGTAAAAAAATATTGTCAGTGTAATGGAACTTTTTTTTCTCGATTGAATGATTTGACCCTGAAAAAATCCATTGCTTGGTTGATTGTTCCCTCTGAATACATTTCCATTTCAGATTAGAATTAAGATAAATTTAAATGTATACTGCTGAATGGTGTCCGGAATACGATATGTTTTGATAGACAATGTGATATATTTACGTAATAAATGTGAATTAATATTAAATTGTATAAATATGTGTTATTGCACGTTCTAAATGTATGTCTGTCAATATACTGTCACTTTAATTGTGCTAACAGCTTTTTTTTGTATAATAATATAATCTTAGAATAATGAAATATTTGAAATAATCGTAGTAATCATGAAGCCGTAAATGTATTATTCAGGCATGGGATTTTGGTAGCCATTTTGCATGTGTTAATTGGTCACTCATGACCACGAATGGTCCAATAATCCCGGGTCTGTCCAATCAGACCATAATGTTCTAAATGTAATGTGGTTTCCACAGTATGAAAATATTATTAAATTTTTAGTAAAACGGATTTAGTAAAACGGAATTTAAATTAATATTGCCGGTAAATGAATGCGTTAGATTCATTACGTTGAAAATAAATTTTACGGTCTTCATATGTTAATCAAAGTAAGAAGTCAACATGGAAATGTAATGATATCATGATTAGCATTATCCGCTTACTTCGGTCTTCTGCTGTACATAGGCATCTCCAATAGCACGCCACGTGGCTGCCACTAACAGCCACTGGCAGCCACTTTACGTAAATCGTCACTCCACCTAACTGGATATTATTTGTATTACGTATACACAATTACTGTAGATATGCAGTTATTATCTGCATAAAATAACCCTTTATGTCGTAATATACATATGTATGGTGGGTGCACGGTAGAGCAAAGTCCACTTTTCGCATCCATATTTTGAACAAAAATAAATAAGAAATATACCTGCTAAGTGTACAATTATAATAAATTAAGTTTGCGATTTTTTTACAAGACACTGAAATAGCGGCATGATATTTTAAAGTAGAACTAAAACATAACTCACGAGGTTGCTTGCGATATATCATTTTGCTATAGATTTTTCATAACACAGAACTAACACATAGTTCGATTTTGAAACTTAAGTGTATACAAAATAGTGGTGAATTTCGCAGGTGACTTCGTGACTGCTTCTTCTAAACGGAAACGCCTCGGAGGTCTGTGTGTGAATAGATCGATGTAGTGCATCTCTCTCTCTCTGCATCTCTCTGTCTCACACGCATACTATTATAATTTTGTTATTTTATTATTATTGTTTTTACTATTATTATTTTGATTTAATTCAATTACATTATACTTTGTTGTTGCACAATGGCATGCTATAAAAACAAGTTATAATAGAGGACTTTACATGTGCTAAATGTGGGTATTTAGAGAATTAAAATATGTTTTACTGTTGTGATGTATTAAAATATCCTAATACGTCACTGATAAAAATAAAAAATACCAAAGAAAAGTAACAATTTTACCACCGGTCATATAATGCTTTAATGTAGTGATGTTTCGCGTATGACATCTCTTGTTGTCTTGGATAGAAGTACAGTAATATGTAAATATTGTACATACATATACTCTGATTCATTGAAACAATTTTAAATAAGCAATAGCTAAATGTTACCCTAAAAAGGCTCGAGTATTTTTATCCTTCGCAGAAATCAAAGCGCTAGTTATTACCTAGCACACATATCGATATAAAGATAAACAAATGATATCAGATTATAAATTTATATAAAATAAAGAAATTTTCTGATAATATTTCTTGTGCTACATCAATGTAAACATTTTTTTATTATAAATATATAAATTATGTATAACCAATATTATTATATACATTTGTATTAGTATTTATAGAGTAAATATTGCTTAAAAATTATCTCAAGTATTTATTCAAATGCACGGTGTGCGCTTATAATGATAAATATATATTTATATAAAATATATACGTACATAATATATGTAAAGTAGCTATCACAAATCAGTAGAAAACTTTTGCACAGTATTTATAGACATTTATTTAATATAATTTATATAATTTATATTATTTTATCGTTTGAAAACTAAACATGATATGTGACCGCATAATTACAAGTATTTATTGTTTACATGTAATATATGTATAAGAAAACCAATTAGAAATATATAAAAACTTACAATAATTAACTTCGAAAGTCACATCAAAAAAGAATTGGTAACTCTATAAGAAAATATCGTTGATAAAAAAATGAATGATTCAATGAAAAAAGATAAACGGATCGTATTATATGGATAGGAACGTGGGTCGAAACATGCAAGGGGCGTTCAGTTTGAATCCTAACACTTAAACAATAAGATTCAAAACGGAGGCATGAGGTTTTGTCTACTGTTGTAGGTACAGGCGCGTTCGGCGTAGTCCACCGCTGCAGAGAGCGGTCCACCGGTAACACCTTCGCGGCCAAGTTCATCCCGGTCACCGGCGCGATGGAGAAGGAACTGATCAAGAAGGAAATCGACATTATGAACCAACTGCATCACAGGAAACTGATCAATCTTCACGACGCCTTTGAGGATGACGACGAAATGGTTCTCATTTTCGAATTGTGAGTGTACAATGATTTTGTTCTTGGAATAAATGGAATTAAAACTGATAACGTTAGCTCACTTTGAATATTTTGTATTTGATAAAAACTAAAGGCGAATGTTTTAACTTCCACATTAAATGGTTTTTAATTTTGCAACTATATGGGGTGACAGTGTTTAACTTAAATTTGATAAACGGTCATAGCAATTTAAAAACATTGCTATGCCATGCTAACTATTTTTTTCGTTTCGTCCCGTTGAATTGTATGCAAACTGGATTATTGAATTGCATAATTTATCTACCCGAATTTAAAGACGTTAAATATAAGTACATCATAATCATCAGCCCGTTTCTATCCACTGATGGACATAGTCCTGTCTAACAGCACTGAGGTGCACCTTCAGCTATTTGCATTGCGGGCAAGTAGCTGGAATAATGCTAGATTTCATCTATGAATTTTACTTTTGCTACTACTTTATATTTCCTGGCCAATAATATTTTCCATTTAGTCAACTGAAAGGCTATGTTTGTGGCTATTTTGGCTACCAAAATGTTGTGTTAATCAACAGCTTGTCTGGTGGCGAACTGTTCGAACGCATCACGGAGCCCGGCTACAACATGAGCGAGGCCGAGGCGGCCCACTACATGCGGCAGGTGTGCGAGGGCGTGAAACACATGCACGAGCAGAACATCATCCACCTCGACCTCAAGCCAGAGAACGTGATGTGCCAGACGAGGACCGGCACAGATGTTAAGGTACTATAATAATACCATATAATGAACTAACTACCCTAACCTCACGATGAACAAGTGGAACTAAGGATTAGGTATATTGTATTCAATATGTTCAATAGTGAAGGAAAGAATGATAAAATATTTCAGTTCACTGAAGTTTAAAATACACGCCGCAATCTACATATTGAGAAATAAGAAACAGTAAGCTTGATGAGTGTCTTGAAATTTTGATTTTTGTAACGAGTCTGTCCAATTTTAAATAGCAGGTTTCAAACGTTCCTATTAGTGTCTATATTAAAACAAAACGAACCATAAATATGCAGTAGGTATACCAAAAAAAAATACGATAAACTTAACTTAAAGATTTTTAACTTCAACAGATCATTGATTTCGGTTTGGCAACCAAACTGGATCCGAATGAGGTGGTGAAGATCTCCACCGGCACTGCTGAGTTCGCGGCGCCCGAGATTGTGGAGCGTGAACCCGTTGGCTTCTACACGGACATGTGGGCCGTCGGTGTGCTCTCCTATGTTCTGTGAGTGTCCTACATTTGTTTTATATGGACCTTAATATTTCAAGGCATTTTAATTATTATTTTCTTCGATTTGTTCAGTATCTGCCGCATCGCGTCACTAATATCTTGGACAGAATTTTGTCATTTGTTTGGTCTCTCCTTTGGCACTCGAATTTAGTGTAACCATAAATTACCGCCCACCCAATTCTTTTTTAAATCAAAACAAAACATTTCCAGTACGTTATTAGCATACTTAGCTGTAACATTTCATGTCGCATAAGTTGAGATATACGAGCGCAACGGTGAAACTTGTGATGTCGCATACGTTGAGACATACGAG
>DWDW01001381.1:0-11728 GCA_018245635.1 Mimoniades versicolor eupheme
GTCCCAATTAATAGAGAAAAGTATACCAAAAAAAATATGTATCCACTTATGTTAACTGTGCTCTGTACCAACTTGAACATGACTTTGATTCGTATAGCATATACCTAGATGAGCATTCTTTTGTTGTGGGTAATTGCACAATATTACTGCGAATAATAGCATCACTCTCGTCAGGATGGAGTCATGGCCGTCGTTCACAAGGTGATGATGATAGATAAAATTATAAGTAGGTAAAGCTAAAACTAATAAGTGAAAACAAATTGTGTTAATACATCTGATCCAAATAGTTTTTACTGTACAGCTGAATTCGGCCCAATGAATCAATAAAACCGTTTACACAATGTACCAAAACTTTTAGAACAATAATGAAATTTAATACGAGAGGGAAATAATATACTAATTTAGTTATACGGATAAAAAAATAATGTTCTACAGTGTAACAACATCTGGTCTGTAGCAGCTTCTCAGAGAATGACAGATAATTACAGCTACTTACAGTAAATTTTAAAACATCATAGTCCTTTTGTTCGCTTTGTGTGGTCCAGCCGTAAATCTTGTGAGACGACGGCGTGTGAATTTTATGCTGTATTTTTCCTTTACTGATATTCTTTACATAGGTACTTATACAATAAATACATACATATATATGTACTATATTCTCTTATTAACGTACGAAACTTTTTCTTATTAACCCAAAACATAATAATGTGTGATATACACTACATAACTTTCAAATCGAAATACGCAGCCAAAATAGTTGTTAAAAATTACTTCTAAATGACATTCAGGAGTAAAACGTGAGACAACGTTATTTTGGCAATAATATGAAACATTATTATCCAATAAATCTAAAAAACCAAATTTAACGAAGTTATTTACGACAACACATTCTACATATTCACGCGATACTCTGAGCATGTTACATAATTATATTAACATGAAGCTTTAATTGACATCATTAGATCATGCGAAGTTCTAAAAAAAACTCTTTTGATAAACACACTAGAATGAAAATAATTTTGAATATTTATTTTTATAATTAACTGTCAACAAAAAAATAAAAGATGACATCGTACACGTCACAGCCAAGTTTGTTCGATAATTGTTTGCGAGTTTCCTTGGTGACCACGCAGTCTTGCATGTTGTGATGATAATGGAATATAATTTCGGAGGAAACCTTATACAGATCAATAAAGAGACGGTAATTTAAGCGGATCACGCGATATGGCCGAATCTAAGGTACGCCTCCGTTTTTGTTCCTTTGCGATTTAATTAATGTGGTTGCCGTGACATGCGAACGGGGGTGGTACGCCGAAGTTTGCGTCTCGCGTACCTGTATACAGTGTGTTATTATTATTAGCCTCTCAAATGCCACTGGAATGTACTTTCATGTTGAACTCGTAATGAATGATGATAGTTATGCTGACATTTTAATGTACAGTTGTCACGACTGTACGCGATTTGCTTGCTATTAAAGGGAATTCGAACTTCACATTCCGGCTTTTTATAAAATGATGTAATCTGGTTGCATAATCACGTTGTAGGTTAAATGTACTAAAAAAGTAAAGAAAACTGTCGAAAAAGCTGATGAGGAAATTTCGAGTGAATCCAGTGGTAAGTAATTAAAATTACTAAGCCTTAGTGTAACCTATTTTATTCTAATACTAACATAGGGTGCTATAAATGAAATGACCCATTATTCTGATGTGATGCACTTACAACACCCTGCCAATGGTCGGGTCACTTCCCTGATGGAAGCCGTAAACTTTGAATTCGATATCTGTCAATAACAAATATTTAAATAAAGAGTATGAATATTATTTTGTATCTAAATGTTTAAAAACGTCTATATAATATTCAGCAATATGTGTACGTATATTTACCATTTGTCTGACAGCTTTAGTGCTGGCCCTCGTTGGCTTAAGATCAAATGATCTTGTATAATCCACACGGACATCCAAAGATAGTAATCTCTTAATTGATCTCTTAATACGGTTCATTGAACAATATATAATTATTACTGAACATTATGTATGTATTCTCTAGTTAGTGATAGTAATGATGTCGACGAAGTCGATCAAATCGGGCATTCCGTCGGCCTGGGACCCATCGCTATAAACAGAGACGAGTATCTGCAAGCATTCAGGGAACTGGCCTTCGATCGAAACCAGCTGCAGATAAAGAACAACCTGCTCCATCGGCGTTTGGCTGAATATTTCAAGTAAACACGACTCGATGTTATTTTATGTCGAATTTTCGGAACGCATTTAAATAATTCATGATATAGGTACTAGAGAATACGAAAATGTTTCATGAAAGAATGCAAAGTAGATTCACCGAGAATATCGAAAAGCTTATATGAAACAATATGAACAGTTAAGTTTTGGTGGGCAAATTTAATTTAATCTTCAACTTTTGCAGTAGATTCGTATCACAACATTATGAGTTTGTTGAAACCAAACCTTAAAATATTGTTTAACAATGAAATTAATCATTTTTTATAATATATTTGAATTTTTTACTGTTCATTGGAGGTTTTCTGTTTATTTTAACCTAATATATGTATGTATAATACGCAGAAGTAAACTAGGTACTTTGCTTTGATGAAATAATAGCCAGTTCGAAGCATCGAAGGCGAGAGCGGTAGTCATTGGAATGCTTAGTCAGAAGTGCCAAGTTGGTTTCCATGTTACATACAATATATGTAAAACCTGAGATGTTAATTCGTTGACTTAATTAAGATTGACTGTTGACTTATTATTATTACAGGAAGAGAAAACTTGATCACGTTCTAAAGCCCTTAGAAAATGCAAGTGATTTAGAGGACAAGTACCAACAAAAACTATTTACTTACGAAGAGCTGAAAGAAAAGGAGGAAAGAGAATTGGCCGATGTAAAAAACCTTAAATTATGTAAAGTTGTAATATCTCTAAATGTACGAGTAGCTGTGTAATTCGGAAAAATATTTACTATTTATTACTTGGTACAGGTTTAGATGTATACAGGCCAAGCACCTGTTAAGCCACAATAAAAGTTGCTGTAATATGAAAACGCATTAGAAATTATAAAAAAGGAAATACTTTAAAATTTTTATGTTCTTGAACAAATTTGTAGTTTTTTAGTCTTTTTCTCCATACAATAACGATTAATTTTTCAGAAATATATCATTCAATTAGTTTTTTATTAATCATACGCCATAACAGATAAAGTCCAAACTCGGCGTAATCGAAGCTCAGTACAACGGCAAATTGGAGCATGCGGAGAAGAAATTTGATGAACTTCAGACATTAGAGCGGAATACTGGCACGGGCCTAATATATTCCAAAAAGGGGAAACCAATCGCTGATAAGGTACAAATCGTTAAATCTACATAGTGGAGAGATCGATTGAAATATGTTTTTGGTACTTAAGTATTTGGTATCTACTAAGGTTTAAGCGCACCGTACCGATATTATTTATTATTATTGGTTTTACTTAGATGTAACTGTGTACGCGTGTAATGAAAACTTTCATTCAAATCTTCAGGCACTTTCAATAACTTAAAGATTCAGAAATGACAATACAGCATATAAGGCTTTTTATATTACTTTTAAAAATACGAGTAATTTATATTATAGATATACTACTACCACTTCGTGAATACAGGCGTGATGTTACGATCTTTTAAGATGTATCAACATGATAGGTAGTCTTGTAATAAATATATCATTTCTTGTAACCAAATATTTAAAAATAATTAATATATACCTACCATAATATAGAGAAATCTCTTTCTGGTTTATAAATGGCTGTGGGTACTTAACGTTATTTTCAGACGGTACAAAGACTCTTGACCTTACAAAGAAGCAAAACAGAGCAGCTCTCAGCGCTGTGGTTGCGCTACATCAGGGTCAGGAATGCAGTTGCAGAGCTGGACGCCATCGTCCGCAAGCTGGAGACACTGGGGCCGGGTCTTTACGTGGCCCAATACGAACAGCTGTATATCGATAACCAGAACTATGCCACTAAGATTGAAGGTTCGCGTCATTTGACAAAGACTAACAATTTTCATTTTGGGCTATTGTACCTACCAACACTCACTCCACCAGCATTACCTACATATATGTTAGAATATGACCTTAACTCCTGGTTTTCTACATTCTGAGAGCATATCTGTGTCCAAAAGTGAATTCATAATAATGTTGACCATGATATTAATATTGTCGCTCAAAATGTAAAAAAAAATAGATGACAATCACAAAATTAATTCAGCCTCAGCCTTTGGGGGAAAATTGATTGTAATCTTGATATGCACGTATAACTTTGCGTACCGCTGTGGGGGTTTCAGACAATTTTACGCTCTTTTCACTCAGAGTCGCAATAGAAGTTGGTTGGCTTAAAAAACTGGTCATATTTATATTAATTGTTCATACTTAAAATATTTCCTTTTATTACTTATTTCTTTTGGACTAAACTTTATTAAGTGGGCAGCATGAGTAGTTAATACCGCAATACTCATCATCAACAGAACGGGAAGACGAGTTGATAAGGAACCGCACGAAGTGCACTGAACACAACCAGATGCTGGCCCACATCAGGGAGAAGATGCATCACACCAACGAGGTTATTGACTTCACGGAGTGCGATCTCGGCGACACTGAGATAGAGTTTCTCAGGGCGAGGGAAGAGTTGAGTGAGGTCAAGGTCAGATTACGCAATACCTAAATAATTAGGTACTACAGTATTAGGTACTACAGTACTACATTAAGTGACAAATGAAACTCTTCAAACTCTCGATTTTGGTATTATTATTAATATTGTATTACCGTGTCATAACAGTATTGGAGTTGACAAAGATACTAAACTACTAAATAAGTACATATAAGAACATAGAACATATAAAATATACAATGATATGTGACGTAGCATTTCCACACAGCTTGGATTGATTTGTGAATCTTTGAAGGATATTACATTAAGCGACTGTTCCATAAAAAATATATTTTGTTTAATTTAATTAAATCGGTTAAAATTCGGTACCGGTAAATTGTGTATATCAGTGAGGAAAATAAAAACTTAAGTACGTTTTAACTTTAACTAGATTAACCATTATAATTACATCACTTTGATAGCTTTTGAGTACTAGTTACGTAAAAAAAACGGCACACAGTTTATGGCACGAGAATGATGAGTGCATAAGAAATACGAGTATGTCATGTCTGGAAAGATACAGATATGTGGTAATCGCTATCCTCTGCCCAACTTGTAAGAGGGCTGACGTGTTGATATAATGATAATTGATGATATCACCTGTCACATACCGGTCTTCCCGCAGGGCCGCCGCGACAAACTACGCTGGTCGTTGGAGGGCGAGCGACTGAAGGCGGGCCTGCTCGCCAGGAAGGATCTGTTGCGTGACTTTCAAAACGCTATTGACGAGGTACAGCACGACATTTCGCTCGTACTCCGTTCAATTATTAATGTATATTTCAGTAAGGAAACGTTCAAACGTACGAGTTATAATAAGACGGAAAAAAATTATGATAACCATCGTGTTTTATTAGAGCAATGGATATGTTCATTATCTCTATTTATTATCGATAATTACACATGTATATTTCGTCTACTATTTTATAATCTATTATATCTTTCTCTGCCTCGTTGGTCGTGTTGGTAGCCAAAGCGACTGCCGATCGAAATATTTTGAGTTCAAATCCCTGATCGAGCACTATTGAACTTTTCTAAATTCCTGCAACGTTTTTAACGTACCTGGTAAAGCGTGGGAGTATACTACTCTCCTCTGCTTACCTCTTCGGAGATTACAGGCATGTTGTTATGTTTTATTGGATTTTATTTCGTTAATTTATAGTTATTATATTGAATAAACATATTCAAATAGGCTTGACTGTTTACGTTTGACAATATTTATTGTTGTGACCTCACACGTCTTAGTATTTATTAATTCTGTATATAACGAATTTCTTATTTCTTTATTAGGGACTATAAATATAATTGAAGAAAAACGTTAAATTTCACCCAAGCTCCTTACTTAGGTAAATCAACTGCAATCAAGGAAAAAATTTCTAGAAGTACAGATTGCTCATACTAGCAAGGCATTGAGAGAAGCACGAAAGCGGATCCCAGCCCATCACGCTCAGCGACAAGCACCGACCGCCGCCACTCAGTCACAGCGTGCCTTGGATACGAAATAGCAATCGAAAACTTATCTTGAGACCTAATAATTAATACATACAGACTCGAAAGGCGGAACAAGCTTTGAAAATAATAATATCTTAATACAAAATATATTTTTTTATTACATGTATACCCATTATTTTGACTAGCTCAAAAGCACCGTCCAATTAAATCTATTGTCAATCTTCCCATGTATTTGGCTCAGTTTCCTGTAAACATTATCTTTGTTAACTTTGTCTTGTAAAGGTGTTCATAAATTGATTGTAAAGGTGGTCATAAATATTGTATAAACATCGAATAAAAATTTAATGAAATTATCAATATCTGATACAATTTTTCCGATTATAATTCAGGAATGATATTGATTATTATTTTACATATGCATTAGGCAAACAAACTTAATGTTACTATCCAAACTACCTTTTATGAAAGATGAGAGATAAAAATTCAAAATAAAATTGTTGCGTTATTAAAGGAAGTGTTATATATTGTTTTGTGTTCTTTTTGATCCCGCTTTATATCATCATATTTTATGACAAGATGTAGTAGCTTAAAGTTCACCAGCGCATTGAGTTACCAACGTAAAAGAACTTTAAATGTAACATTAGACAAGAATATATCAGAGAGCTTCTGTACAGCACCTGCCTTCACAGGTGCCCTCTTTTCTCGTGCTCTTATCGTCATTAGCCTCTATGTCAGTCCACTGCCGTAAAAAAACCTCCCCTTCAGAAAGGCTTTTTGAACAAATCCCTGCGCTGGGCACGTGAGATGGAGACCGCAGACCATAGTTTCTCGCATTACCTTCGCTCCAACCCTTCGGTCGCCAGAGCTATTATTTTCTATTTAATTATAGAAAATATACAAGTAAGTGTGGTGAAAATCAGTTTTAGAATAGAGTTTCGAAATTAAGCCTCTCACTCCAGTGGTCCTGAATTCAATAAACTCCTCGCACACCTTTTTTATATAAAATGTGCATTTGACGATTAAATTTCCCTTGCTAAACGGTGAACTGGTAGAAGGCAGTACGGCGCGGTCTACCTAAGCACGGCTGCACGTCTTGATCGGCTAAGGGAAATAAGTTGATAAACTTCGAGTTCTCAAAAACAAACACAATTGATGGCATGTGAAGTCTGCCATCCCTCACATGACCAGTGTGACAGACTATGGCCTTCACTTTCTCATTCTAAAATAAGACCCGTGACGAAAAGAAATCGTTCGAAAATAAATCAAGTGAGAACGCAAACATTTTGACATAGTCGCTTGAAAACCATGATGTTACCGTAATATGCGAATTCGACTCGCCTGATTGATTTCATTAGCAAAAATGTAAAAATGCACGTTGACTGGCGAAGGCTATAGTATATTTACTGTTGTTCATAACTTAACATATTGAAAACAAATGTCTATTAATTACACAATTTCTGATAAGGGATGTTCATATCTTAAATATTTATGAAAAAAAATCATACATGTAGTCATACAAATACAATATAGTCAGCTATTTTCGTTCGAAAAGAATGTTGCTTGATTTGTTTATTAGGATTAAAACAAAATCATATTATCAGGGTTGTATTTATTACAAACAAGACTAGGGACATCGGTAAACATCATCTCATGTTAAATCTAACTGGTTTCGTGGTCTTTTATATTATGCCATTACCTATGACTGATGTATTTGAACAAAGTCAAAAATTTATAAGTATAGTATTCGTCTAGTACTTTATTACGGAATTGAAATTTTAATCATTAACCATTACTATAAGAATATGCCAAAATTAATAAACCAAAGAATTATCTAGTATATTAAAGTCATAAGGTAAAAAAAGATATATAATTTGACAGTATAAAGGACAGCTTATTCTATTTATATACTGAAAAACCGTACCGTATTTTGATTTTTAAAGCGAAAGGCATACGGGGCGCAACTTTTTGATAAAATGACGTAAACGTACGACTTGATGAAAATCAAGTCATAAAAACTTGTCATAACTCTCGAAATGTAACAGAGGGTATAATTGCTCTCATGCGATTCATGGATTAATTCATTTGGTCAACGCTTTTATACGTAAAATGGTTAGCTTTTATAGCGTCAATGAAAATCGTCAATGTCTTGTCGGCCTTGCAGAAATGATTCCATTAGTCATTTTTTATAGAAATAAGAAGATAATTCCTGATCCATTTGAAATTATTGTTCCCATTTTAATTAACGTCACCTTATTTTATGTAATGCACATTTTATTTAATGCAAATGAGATTAAATCTCTAACAATATTCATGATACGATCTGGTAAATAGTGAACTTAAATGTGAAGTAGATCCATTTTAAAGAGATACCTACGTTAAATTGTCCCTAAATTCATCTCATCTATCAGCTTATTTAATGTGAACAATTAAACAGTCGTATCAAGGTGATATTAACATACTATTTTGTACATTTGACATTAAAACTATAGATAGAACACAGGATACATCGTCACTGGTACTCGCACACTATACGTCCGTCTTCGTATCATCAATTCTCTTGGTATCAGAAAGCTTAACAGATTCTGGCTGTTCTGGAATATCTCCTTGGATGATTTGTCCGTGCTTCCAGTCCGGGGGATAGCCAAATTGCCTGACGTCATCCCACCATTGCTGCTTGCCATCCGCCCAGATGCAGTAGACCACGTTGGTGCCAACCAATACCGCGAAGCACAGCCAGAAGGCCACCCGCCATTCGCCTAACGTCGACTGTAAGTAAAAAATTATTACTATGCCGTCTGTCATTTGAAGTACCTGAAGTACTGGTTAGCTAATCTTACTTGAGGATCCTGCTTCATTCACTCTCTGCTAATAAGAAGCCTCTATGTACTCACAAATCTAAATTTATTTATAGAGTAAATAAAGAACCTTATACTATAATCCGTAACTAATCAGCGCCGGCCAGACAATGTTGTTGCCCCTAAGGATTAAGAAATCCTGGATGTGAAAAGAAATACGATAGTGAACGATTTGAACTGCCCAGTGTAATCGGGTAATCAGGGGAGCCCGAGCAATTGATCAAGTCCATGACGATCCCCTCGGAGTGTGTGGAAGTGTTCATTAATGTTGTCTTATAATACAGATAATTTTGTTTTATTCTATATTCACGATTTTCGTGAATATAGAATAATAGGTCGTGAAAAGATAGGTCGACTTAAATGACACTAATCAAATATCTAAAACGAGTAGGTGAGTAAAGCTGCGGATATAATTTTTGTATACAGTGAGAAAATATAATATTATAGTAGAGTATACATAATTATACTAGTATGGAAAAGTATAATGGTTTAGTACTATATTGTTATGCTAGAGTTATAATAGTGTACTAGAGTTGACCACCTGATTTCTCAAAACAAGCAACGCGACTGTATCTAACTTCATATAGAACAGATGCTAACCCCACTATAGCCTTAGACTATCAACATGTGCTGACTTACATCAGTAACAGCTCTGAATCATGTACTCCTGTGACCAATCTATACTAATGAACTCATCGTGTTATTAATTAGGAGTATTAATTAACAGTAAATGTAATGTTGGTTCCAAATATCCAACCGTGGCTGCAGGACTATTGGGACTAACAAATGTCTAATATGTTGGCAGATGACTAAACTTGTAAAATGTTTAAACAAGGTTAAGTATTTACACAAAACTTGAAAGCTTAAGAAAGAACTCGTCACAATCTATGTGCGTTTGGATAACAAACAGTAGCCCACAAGTATGTAAGAAACACTCACGTTAGGCGTCAGGAGGCCAGTAATGTAAGGCGTCAAGATACCAGCGAAGGTGGACGTGGTGTTGACCAGCGACGTGAGGCTGCCGGCGTAGTTCGGCGCCAAGTCCAACGCGTTCACCTGATCAATTACATTATAATTTGTTTATATCGTTGAGCTTAAATATGTTATGTTGCATACCCGAGTAAGATCGGTACATATACTAAAATCAATTTGGTAACTAACACAAGTGTTAAGGAGTATGTTTCTGTATAAGTAATATTGTAATGCAACACCTTTCCAGGTCCATTGGTAGGTCCTACGAACCTTTCTCATTTTGGTTTTCTTTAACAATTAACATACCTTCATGCCGGGATAAAATCCTCCCATCAAAGCCATTGAAAGAATGAAATACACCATGGCAAGGTCGCGGTTGCATCCCGAGTAGGACGCGAGAACGATGAAAATTGCGGGACCGGTCGCAGCTGCAACAGGAGTTAAGTTAGGTGTAGAGGAATTAGCGTGTTATAAAACTGCCTATATAATAAATACACTTTTTTTAACATCGTTTCATTATAACATTGCAACACGTAACAAAAACGTACACATTAAAATAACAATATCGAATATCAATTTTCATGTTTACAACAGCAGTTTTAGTACTTTAGTGCTGTTCACAATGTTACACGTATAAGTTTTACGTCAATTTCAAAATACAATATCGTCCACACGAATAAAAATGCCAAGTAACTTTGCAATGTAACATAATTTGTTTCATAGCATGGAATAACCGTTATAAACCAAGCCTTGTAATAAACCAAGATAGGGATAGAAGGGAAGTATCATCGCTAAACCAATTGGAACAATTGTTACTGGAACAATTTGTTTCGGTATGAAAGTTTAGGGTGCCGGTCCACAAGTACACCAGAGAGGACCATCTCGAACCTCAGCAGTAGCGTTTGTAACCAGCCGCAAATAAAATACTAATTTTCACTGAGTATATTTTATACTAACAGTCGAATACTCACCGAACTAATATTATTAACAAGCCCTTACCAACATAACACAAAGCATTACCAATCTAACACTAATATTGTATCAACAACTTATTCTAATTAGACTCACTTACACTAGTCTATTTGAGATCAAATACAGACGTCTATTGGCTGTGACAGCTACTCGTGATAAACAAAAGTCGATTTTGTTATGTACTTAATAAGAACAGATTTCTAAACTAATATTATACTAGTAAAGATGAAAGATTTGGTTGTTCGTTTGTAATTAATAGGCTTAGAAACTACTGGATCGATGTGAAGACTTATTTCACCGTTAAAATCCTACATTATCTCTGATGAATATAAGCGGAAAAAATGTAAAAAAGATACAAAAAATAAATAAAATCATTTAAAAAAAATCTTTATAATGTACTCTTAGTAACCCTTGCTGCAAAAAGAAGGGTGAGTGTGTTAAAATTTATAATTTTTGAAGTGTTTGTTAAATACCAGTGCGAAGACGGGGCAGTTCGATAGTTTATAATAATTTTAGTGATATTGTTCTTGTACATTAAAGAGTACAATATTTTTTATGTATGTAGTACCTATTGTGGCCTTTAATTTTGTAGATGTCTATTTTTATAACGCAGTTGCGAGGGAATTTTATTCCAAGACCTCTATCGGGATTCCAATCTCCCGATAGATTGGAATTGTTGCTACCTAAAATACATTTTTTAATTTTAAAAAATGCATTAACAAATTGCCTTAGAGTATTGATAAACTCTAGATTAGTGTAACTAATAAATTATATAACAAAGTACGTTAAAG
>DWDW01001382.1:0-11727 GCA_018245635.1 Mimoniades versicolor eupheme
CTAGCATTTTATAATGCCAATCGTCTACATTATTGCAATACTGCCGCGATACAACAAATCCCGTCTATTAAACACAGTTCATTAATTATGTATAGCAAACACGGACGCCAGCACACGTCTTACCAAACATCGTAAGTTAACATATCGTCACAGATATAGCTATAATATATTATGTTATAATACCTGTTATAATATATCAAACTACTACGATAGCTATGGTATAGTATATATATAATTGCGGGCATTATCCGGGCAATAATGTCTTGCCGTGAGTTGCTTGTTTATATATATTATTTTATAGCTCACATATATTATTTTATAGCTGTTTATATATGTATAATAGCAAGGCATATGATGAATATTACAATTTATTTTCTATAGTAACACCCGAGTTATTAAATACGTAGCTAATATCTATACATAATCAAATAACAAAAACATAATATAGCAAGGCAAATCTCGTTATAGCAACACAAATTACTACGCAGATAATGATCGTAAAGATATACATTATAACATAGCTACCGCATTTGGTAGTTTGCTGTGATGTAATATTGTAGCTTAATATATTCTTATATATTATAGCTCCATCTGTGCTGATTTTGATGCTAATTTGCTTTTTTGTTTCTAGTCAAATGACATAAGCCATGTTTGTGGCAAGGAATAAAAATCTACGAGGGCTACGGTGATAAGTTGGTGATAAGTTTTGTGTAACTAAAACAAATGGACATAACGCCTTAGGGGAGGTCTATGTCCAACAGTGTTGATGGATGTTCATGATGAACCGATAATAACAACATTTATTTTGCACATATAATAATTTACCTCAAGGATAGTTCAATAAAATTTGTAGACAAACAAATATTATTTTTAAAAGTGGCAAAGGGCAAAATTCACGAAAAACCTTTTACAAATTACATTTACAAAATGTATCAACATTTTCTAACACTATACACATCGATAAAACATGTTAAAAATCATTGTGACATGGTAACAGGAATGCATTGAACGAACGCGAAAAGGGATAAAGTTCAAACGATATCCACGTCCGCTGGTGACGCCATAAACGATATGTTATCTGTGCCGATGCGGAGTGAACTTTGACATTGCCCCATTAGACTATCTCGCCTATTCTAACTTCCCATTCATAATGAGATCATTATGCAACAAACAAACTGGGACACATCGGGACCTATACATAAAGTCGTTTAAAGTTGCGTTTAAACGAAAAGTCATTGTAAATTTTAAATGTAGCGTGAAACAATGTTTTTTTATGTATTTGGTTACTTAAATGTTTTTCATATTACACTAAGTTATACACATATAACTACACATGTAATTTAATTATACTTTAATAAATAATAAATTTAGAAAACTAGTTGCTCTGCCGATTATATATTAGGATTCAGCTACAATCCTATAAGTATTTTGTACAAATATGACAGTCCAAAATTGTAAAAAAAAAGTAGTCTCAACATTTTAAATACAACACGATAAGAATTACATAATTAACATGAACAATATGAATAAGAAATTGGAAATGTCAATAATACAAAATATTTTTACAAGTGAAAGTCAATTGTTTGTTCAGTTACCGAGAGTATGGAAACAAACAATATGAGCGCGCTCTACATTTTAGATATCATTCTGTTTTATTCGCAATCGGTCACGCCAATGATAAATATTATTAAACAATAAGCATATTTTTAATGTGGTTAATGAACTCCAGCGCCTCGTTGAACTCTATTTGTTCCTATCAACAATAATTAAAGTGTAGGTATCAGCTTTGCTAGTTGCTGACTCTATGTACTCGTATGTATCAGTAGGAGCAGTTCCCTGCAGTGGGGCCTTTGCCTTTTGAAGTGAATTTTTAGTTTTAATTTTTTTTTGTATATTTTTTACGTTTTAATGAAGGAAGCCACGATATAAAAAAAAAATTAAAAATATTTCAAAATTATCATTATAGAGTAAGCAAACGTGACAGACAAATTATTATTTCATAACTGTAATTTTCTAAATTTCGATACTATGTATTTACTTAACATTAACACAATGTTATTAACTGGTGTGATTAATACCGACAATTTCAAATTACAAGTTACACAAACATGCATTTACACAGCATGTCAATGAACTTTACCTGCATTACAAATATTGCACTCAATAATACTCTTATAGTCACAATTTGATTGCAGATTACTATATATCTGTAAATAAAGAAAGGCATAGCGCGATCAAGTTTTGGATGCGTGACCATTATTGACAAATTTCTTATAGACCGGACTTTAAGTAACCAATCTCGTTTGGTATTATTGGTTAAAATGTATCACCGGAGACTAATGGTGGTTCAAAAGAACACAACACAAAGTTTTCTACTAAGTTGCAACTGTAGGTCTCACACAATGACGCGATAAATGGACTAGCAGTTGCACGTATGTAGAAGGAGTCGTGGCTATTGCTTCATTCACCCCTAAATTCATATAATTAAAGAACTTTATCTACATTAAAAATTATAATTATGTTTTAATAATTTTTATAGATTAATTGATAAAGACGCCCTAACCTTGTAACGCTTGTAACGTATTCCAAATATTGTTTCGTCATATTAGGCAATTCGTGAACATCGAACAGGAGGCCGATAGCCGATAATAAGGAATATGTGTGAAGCGTGCGAAGGCTTCGAGGACAGTGTTTTGTAAGTGCGGGCGTTCTTTAAAATTATGAATCGTATCAAATACGTTGATGCTTTGCGAGTAACATTCAAATCCAGCAGCGAAATATCAATCATGCAACATTACGATTGCATTGATAAGGGACTGAAGAATGTTTTAATTAGTTTTTAGAGTGTTATATACATTAAAAATTCATACAGTCACGATTATATATATAGTAAAATACATATTATAAATAAATAAATAAATAAATAAAATATTCCGGGACATTACATACGGGAATCTGATCCCAAAGTAAGTGTCAAGAGAGCTTGTGGTATGGTAACCAGACTGCTGATAAACTACATATGTACATATACGTATAAATATATACTTAAATAGCTTTTTTTCACACCCAGACACAGAACAAATACTTGTTGCTCATCACACAAATATTTACTCTGGGTGGGGATCGAATCCACGACCGCCGGCGCAACAGTCAGGTTCACTAACCACTGCACCAACGGGCCAGTCAAAGTAGTCAAATTAGACTCAGAACGTCAAATTAGACTGGTTATCTCTAATTGAAAGTAACGTTAAGGCGGAAAGAAAACTAAAACCGAAATACATACAATGCCGCAGTGAGTACCTACCTACTTTAAAAAACCGCTTCAGGAATAGTCAAGCATTAATGTTGTATTTGGACACATCATGAACAATCTTATACGAACCAATGGTATTATAGTCACTTACGAAAAAGATACAAATCTTAAAAGCTATGCTGCAATCTAAAACATTTTATAACACCTGGAATAACACCTGGAAAATAAATTTAGAGGAAATATTTAACCGGTCACAAATCTTGAAACTCTTACAACCGTTGCACTTGTTGGTTACGTAAGGGATTAAAAAAACACGATAAATCCATTAATATAAAAAATGTAATAATCATAAATTTACACAACCGAAACATAGTCCATAAATACATGTTTGTTATAACGCAAAGCTGTATACTATTGTTCAACGCCCTCACATTTTCGCAGAGACACCAATTTACAAAATGACCAATTTGTTAAACATAACATCAATATTACGTCTAAAATATTTTGAGTTAACTCTCGAGCTCCGGTATTTGTGTAATCCGCCATCATAAAAAAAAAAACTGACGCTTTGTTATATGCCATTGTTAGTTCCACGACTGAGTTTAGCCTTTCCTACTTTATCAAGGTCGCTATAATATACAACAACCGACATACATACAGACATACAAATAAACATTATCGAAATCATTACCGTCGATTTTTTCTACTTTATCGGCCACAATTGTTGATACAGTTGATTGGCTCAGTTCATTAACCTTACATGTTGTACTTAATTGTTACGAAAACTTAATTGCAATTGCAAGTTAATTGCAAAATATAATTACAAGTTACATTAACTCACGAGTATAGTCCAGAGTTTTTAACGAAGCATTACGGATTAATGGGGCACTTAGCCAGTCAACCGTAGCTACGCTGCCTATGGTCCGTTAAAGCTGCCATGGTTCACCTTAAAACTATTAAACGAAGTAATTATTATTCTCTGCAACTATACATTTAGTACTAAAATACGAATCACGAACATTCCCTGTCGATGAGGAAACGTTTAAAGTGAATTATACAACTTAAAACCATTTATAATCTCGTA
Organism: Mimoniades versicolor eupheme; assembly: GCA_018245635.1. Classification (NCBI taxonomy): domain Eukaryota; kingdom Metazoa; phylum Arthropoda; class Insecta; order Lepidoptera; family Hesperiidae; genus Mimoniades; species Mimoniades versicolor. The sequence continues at coordinate 4,338 of DWDW01001382.1, forward strand.
AACATTTTTATTTCGCTTTGCGTAAGCCTTAATATGCATTGTATTTAAATCTATCCGTTGCTTCTGTAAGCTAACGTTCAGAATACTGAAAATAATTCAGATTATACAATAATACTTGTAAGCGCGGTGCATCGTCTTCACAATGTTATTAGCAGATTAATCTACGGGCTTCGGGATCAGATAAGATGTTACGACACAAGAACAATACCCTCCCTCTTGTATATCGCAATTATTACAATAATGGCCGCCATAAATAAACGTTATAGACTTTTTTTATATTACGCTGTCAGTAATTTCTTTAGAAAACTTGAAAGATGGCGGTTCCTTGACACGGATTATGTTTTCTTTTGTCACAAGGCTTACTGTTTCATTATAACTTTCCGCGCGAACTGTGCATGTGGTATTTTAGATGCCGTACGTTAAAAAGAGAAATCAATAAGTGTAAAACTCTGACCGGCACTATTTGTTTTAATGTTTGGTTATCTTTAATACTATTTAAATTATTTAAGCACTTTAAAGGATTTTGTTCTTTTTTTTTTACGTAACAGCAATTGAGCTCAGATGTCACTAATGTCTCATATACTATTGCTGCCGTGCTACTGCTGCTGTAGGAAAACGACTTTTAGTGGCAACTAGAAGAGTCAGTATAAACAGCTAATAATATGATAAATTAGTGTTCAACACTGTGATATCGGTTTTTAATTTAATATGCCTGCCTCGTTAGTTAAATGGTTGCAAGCGCAGCTGCTGACCACTAGGTTCTGGATTCAAATCCCGGATCGGTTCTATTATACATATTTTTCTAATTCAGATTTAGTGGAAATACATATCTAGTAGTGTCTCGGAGCCTGACTTGGTGCCTGGTGTATGGCAACAGTTTCATCCCGTATTCCATAGTGGGACGCAACTGGTGAGACGTTGGAGTATAATACTCTTCTCTGCCTACCTCTTCATTATTATCTTCCTCCTCACCTCTTCATTATTTGTCCTGTTCTAAACTGATCACAGAAGCGTTGCTACTCCTGAGTATGTCATAACCATATTGCTATTTACTAGAATATTCTCGTTACGCACTTATCATTATAATGCCATGAGCGTGAGAGTGGATTAATACGTATTATACCTAACAAGCTTAATGACAACAGAGTAGAAATAACAATAGTGATACACTGCAGGTTGAGTGCAGTGAGGCTAATATTCAGGTAGCTACTGCCATATCCTCTTGAGGTTTCGCTGCAGAACTATTATAAATACAGACAGGTAATCAAAGCAACAAGATTGCGAGTTCTATAAAATTATTATCTTATATACATACGATGTAAGTATGTAATATGTATGTTATTAAATTAAACATAATTTTTAATTGAATTTAAAACCGTGTAGCACGCGCGGTTTAAGCAGCCTTAGAAATTTATAGTAACGTCAAGCCTGTAACCCCCGAAGAGGTAGGCAGAGGAATGTAGTACACTCCCACGTTCCTCCATTTATGTTTAGGTTCCAATATGGAATAAGTTGTGAGCATATTGTGAAACAGCAGGCACACATTCAGACTCCAAGTCATTACCAGAAAATTTAAATTATAAAAATCCAATGGTGCTCGACCCGTGATTTGAGCCCAGAACCTTCTGGTCAGTAGTCACGCTTGCAGCCAACACAATCAATGAGTCAGTTTACATGTACAGATAACAAAAGTATGTTGAAAAGCGCAATATTCGAATTCACACTGCTTTCTAAGAAAAACAAACCACGCGTCAGATAAAAGTATCAGTTGAAAGAAATCATACACATCTGTTTCCAGGTAAGTATGGATAGGATGCCGCATCGTAAGCGGAATCACGCATGATTAGCGATCACGAACATTGCAAATGAATGTAAATTGTAGTTGTACGACGAGTAGAAACCTAGTCGTTATTATCACGTGGTTCAGATCACATTGTAACGTGCTACAGACAACAATATTTATACAACAACAACAATATTTATATTCTCGTCGACCACGCGTATTCATTCGTCGGCTGCCATAATAAGAGAAAAAGGAAGCGATAAAACACATTAGGATTCGTCATCAACAAGATTATTACAATAATAATTTCTGTTATTTTAATAAGTTGTAAATACTTGTAGGCTTCAATTTATAATCATTGTTATTATTTTATAGCCTACCTTTTCGGAGATCACAGCCGTCATATTATGTTTTAAAAGATTTTGGAGATTCGAGACTCACTCATCGGCTAGTATCTCAATAATTGGGTTCAGTCTGGATATGTCCCCGGTAATAGGGTGACCACATATTTTATAGTAGGTTTCACATAACTAGTGAAACGTGGGAGTGTCTCCTCTGCCTACCTCTTGGGTGATTACAGGCGCGATGTTACGTAAACCATTCATGTTCGTTATCATAATAATCAATAATTATGTTCGTTCAAAAAATTTTCAAAATAAACTTAAATTAAACAATATTCTGTACAAGCGCTGATCCAAATTAGTTAACAGTACGTTAAGTGTGGGGAATACAGACGAGAGTGTACCGCGAAGCGATTAGCGTTCACCACTTAAGCATTATTATGTATACTAATATCTATAACTTTGAATTATATTAAAATATTCAATAATTATGAGTCAATAAATTATCTACGTACATGAATATGTATTGATCGAAGAAGTAGGTATTTTAGAAATATTATAAATACTTAAAATAATAATAACGATATGTACTAAACAAAATAGTAAATAAACATAGGCGCTGGGCATTTTACTACAGTTTTTTTTAAATTTAAGATGTAGGACTAAACAAACCAAAAATCAACATGAAACGTTTCCCATTATTTCACGCAGAACGTTTACAGAACGTGTTGTGAAGTCTGTAAATGTATCAAGTACCAAAATTGGATTGTAAATAAACATAATTTAAACTCTGACGGTCTGAGATGACATTCCATCCAAATTAAAAGGAACCACTGCCTCGTTGGTCGTGTTGGTTGCACGTGCGACTGCTGGTCGGGAAGTCCTGGGTTCAATTCCCGGGTCGAGCACTGGGTATGTGCCCGATATATGGCATTAGGCTCACCACCTATTCTATAGTGGCACTTAAAACGTAACTGGTGAAGTGGGGAAGTGGGATTATTTTACATTCCTCTGTCTACCTCTTCGGGGAGTACAGCCGTAATGGTACGTTAAAAGGAACCATTACTTATATTATCCTCGTTTAAAAATTCAACAACACAACTATAACGACAAATCATGCACGTGCTTATGTCACATATGAGTTCAAAGTTAAGGCTACAAATACAACTTGCCCGTCCCACTGTTAAGTGGCGACAAAAAAAGTCCGAATGCCGCCGACAAAGCGCAGCCGTCTCGTGCCAATCCGAGCGGCTCGATGCAATTGAGGCTAATAAAAATGCAATTCTCGTAATACGTCTCAACTCTATTTACTACCCTTTAATGCCTCTGTGGTACCGCATTCGATGAATACCTAATGGACATTGTCGTATTGCTCCACTGAAATTGCGGACTTTTGAATCGTCTTGTCTTCTGTATTCTTGAATAGGGTCTATCTATAGAAGCGTATACCCATATTTGGATGCGATCAATTGAATAAAAAAGGTTTTAAATTTCCAGAACGACTAATAAATGTTTCGTCTAGATAAATTATACATACTTTGAATTTAGATGGCAAATCGTGGATTCTCAAGTGATCATTTTTTATATCTAGATTATCTAATAGTTAAAACTGCGTCAATATTTTCTGTCAAACAGTTACAAGAATCCATTCCTAGACCATTCTATGAGTTATATGAGTGCATTCTATTCCATGAGTTATATTTAATAAATTCTGAAATCTACATTCCATGAGTTATATTTAATAAATTCTGGTATAAAGCTTGTGTGTTAAAGACGTGCTAGCAAATAATTTAATACAAAGTAAGCTTTCATTGTAAATTTAAACACTTATTTCAAACACAGAAATAAGACCGAACTCAGCTGAGAAAGCTTTCTTCTGTCATTCTTTGCGAGGGTTGAGAGAAAATAATCAATCCTCGACTGTCGGACAGTACCAAATAGAAATAAACGGAAATAGATCGAGTAAAAAATAAACGAGATAACGGGAACAAATTGTACGATAAGTAACGTTGATTGCAATTTTATAAAACTGTCCTATTTTTGCTTTTAATATTTTTGGTAATACTTATTTTCATAAAATTTGCAGTAACACACGTAAAAAAGGATACTAAACAGGAGTAACGACATGCGACAATTTTCTTTTGTTAAATTCCAATTGTATTTAAATATCCTTTATTGCTGTTAACAAAGAGCAGACTTAATGCCAATTGGCATTTTCTACCAGTCAACCCGGGTGATGAAAAGTTGGGGCAGGCAGAGTTTTGAGTAGGTTTAATAATAAACGTATCATATTTAAAATACCTGTATGCAAAGTGGCGTCGTCTTCTCGGCCGATTGAGGTTGCTCTGCCTATTAAGATTACTCGGCGCACTGTCCAAAGACGAAGACCAGTCGCTTGCCCCAGAACGCGTTCTCGAGAGCGTATTCCTCGCCTCCGATGTCCTCGCACTCTCTAACAGTATAGCCGTGTACTTCGTTATCAACATCGTTCATTTCACGATCACCAGCACTACACGTTTCGATAAACACATTCGTTTCAATCTCTCGACTCCCGGCTCACTCGAACACATTCACGTGTCAAGTAATTGATTATACGGTGTTTATGGAACGTTCTCGAACAGCTCACTGATTTTCATGGCATCTAACAAGAATCGACTTGAGATACATTTCTTTCGATTTTTTACGCGTAATCGACAGCACTCACTTTAGATGCAACCAAGCATTTAGACTGTTTTTTAACTTTTGTTTCTTTTATGTGTAAAACGAAGTGGGTGCCCGTAACTAACTGAACGCATTCCAGAAATCGGAAAATATTGTTATTTGTTGCAACAGATTAATAACCCATAGTATTTAAAAGAAATAAATTAACACATAAAACTATCTTGTTCGTATTCCAAAATTGAATGACACCGAGCTAAATTTTTCATGATTTGGACATAACTTTTATGGGTGGTTAAATATTAGATGTTCATTGTAGAAACGCCACAAGTGGACTGGCGGGCCCCCGTCCGTATGGTCATGCCGTGGTGGTCACCACTCATCATTATTATATCCCTCTACAACGGGATATCGTGAATTATGCCTCCCACACGCCAACTTAGCCCATGTACGTGCAGTCGAGTGGAACAACCCTGCTCCTCATTCACAATCATTAATTCTTTCCTCCGGTAATTTCATCGAATTCTGCTTCTATTCATTAAAATTAATTTCGAATGCAAAATAACATAAATTTTAGAAAACACTTTTTTAACAATAACAAATGCAAAATGTCATTTGCATTCTAACAAAAATAAGACACTAGATGGAGTTATGAGTGTACCTATCATCAAGTTTCAAAACAAAGTAAATGAAATTGTCATAAATGTTCTGCATAAGTTAATAACGACCATAATTCATTTATAGACCCTAGTAACCACACATAAATATTCATTGAAATGAATATTGTATGCGCCGAGCTAATTGGCTAAATGAGGAAACCATAAAAGGGGACAATATCCATACTGTATCCACGAAGAGCGCATTGAAACTCATTAAAGATGTCGAAGATTGAAATAAATTTATTTATTATTAGTCATTGAAGTACATTATTAGTCATTTTGTATCCTTTGCGGTAATTAGTGATAAGCCTGTTATTCATCATAAAGACATGTACATACCTATTACAGCAATATAGAGCACAAAAATGAACTAAATGGTGACATCGGCTAATATAATTGAAAAATTATCGTTAATTATGTAGCAATACTCGACCAAGGTAAAATTGAAGACACATTGACAAAATTTAAACAAATTAATTCAAAACCGTGCTTATATTAACAGGTAAAACTGTCCTAAATTCGTTTCGTACATTAGTAACAACAGTTCAAACGAAAGTTCACAAAAAGAGTAGCTGTTAGAACGCAGCCATCGATCCGTTGCGAACTGTCGGCAATTGTTAAAGGGTCTGCAATTACTGAAGACAAAACCGCTCGCGTGTCGTTGACCAGCACTATTGCAAATATACCAACGACAGAAATAGCCTAGCTCATATAGCTCAAGGGTACTAGCTATGTATAATTTTATTAGCTCTTGAGAAATAGACGTAATAGCTTTCAATAGCCGATACTTTGGGCGCTGTTAGCCAACGCAGTTTGCGTTCAAGCCGTTTAATAAAACGGATGCCGTTTCTATTTGATCCCGTTATGATAGCATGCTCTCGCACCACAATTATTTACTTATATACAATACAAGTATAATATTAGCACATGTTACGGTAATAGCATAAAACGTTAGTTAAAAAGTAGGTACTGTACGATTTGTATGCAGTAGCGCCGTAATTTCCGATTGTGAGCTATTGTTGTCGTACAAATACAAAGAAGTATTACACAAACAAGTATACAATATGTATGATTATCGTCCACCGTATCTTGATTTTAGTTTTTTTCCGACCCTTTTTATTGTTCCACTGTTAGAATATGGGTCTCCTTTCAGAATGAGGTTTTAGTTATTTCACATTTATGGGCCACCTAACTCTACCGTTTAAGTTTTTCTTAAGTTTATTCTCAATGTTATATTAAATTATAAAAACATACATTATAGAGTGTATCTATTCCTAGCTGTTACACAATTAATGTGTCATTTTTCGGAAGGTCACTCCGACCTAACATTCGCCTCCATCTTTGAACATTATCAATTACAAGCTGCGGCTCAATATGATGAAGCGGGCCAGTTTTTTACAGCTTGTGTTTAATATTCTTCCGCAGATAAATCGAAATGAAGACACATTGATATGCTTAACTCGTTTTCGTAATACAGAAAATTCTAATCCTTGTTAAGTGGTATGACATCAGCTCAGGAATTTAAAATAATCATACGTCAATAAATCTTGATGTTCATCTGTTGGAAGTGGCCCTTCTACCAGCTGTGTATTTATTGTTTGCTTATCAAAATTAAACTACTCCAGCTACAAAAGAGCTTGGTAAGACTTGACCAACTTTAGAAATATGACCATAAAATCTTATATGGCAGTCGGGCCCCTTTCCAGTTACGGATTCCTTTATATCGTAGATCTTAAAGATAATTGCGAAACGTGATCGCTTCAACTCGTTCATAATTTATAAACTACGGTACTGCATGGTAACAGTAAGATTATATTTTCCTGTTCTCTTATAATATTATTTTCTCGAAAAAAACGTAAAAAACGTAACTTCAACTTTTTATTTATTTATTTACCCTTTATTGTACAACCTAAAACAAGGTAGGTTATACAAGAGGCGGACTTAATGCC
>DWDW01001383.1:0-11722 GCA_018245635.1 Mimoniades versicolor eupheme
ATGTGTTACATACCTCTGACTACCTCTTCGGGGATTACAGGCGTGAAGTTACTTTTTTTTTTACTTATCTCCGTATCACTTCGTAAATATCTAACTGTTAGTTAAAGTCACCACTCTATACACACACATACAAACTAATTATAATGTAAACATTCCTTGCTCTCAACTGTTACTCGGATCGTTCCTAAAATGGTATTGCACCAAATGTTGGTAACATTGTTTATGGGCGGACCTATGTGAGTAGATATTGAAATGTTTTGTTAAAAATACATGTTAATTGTTACTGGGACATAAAGATTATCGATACATAGTTAATTATGCGTTCAAAATCTCTCTCAGAAGTGTTTCCGTGCGACGAGCCACGGTATCTAATAAATATATACAACATTGAGTATGGTTGAGGAGAATGCAGCGCGTTGAATAGCGCATCGGCTGTCATCGCGCCGCGGGCTTGGTGTGGGCCATTGTTTGAGAACAAACGCAGGAAACTGTAAAGTCGAAAGTCCGCCCGCTAGCGGAGATTTCGCCGTACGGACAGGTAGGTACGAGTACGTAGGTCGCAGGTGTCTCTATTATGCGTTCGTGAGCCAAACTGGGGTTGTAAACAAGTTTGTAAACAATGTGGAGACGTAAAGAGCTCGCTCCGTCCGATGCGGTTCTTGACTGCATTGAATGAGAAGGAAGTTGTTCATATTGTTAAATTTCACTCGTCTATGAAAGGTATTAGCATGACGATGCGCCGTGTTGCATTGTGCTCGGGGCTAGCTGTTGGCACAACATAATACGGCATTAGCAAGAAGTGAGCACATTATTTAAAGTGGTTATGTTCACGGAGTCCCGGGTATAATTGGCGAAGGTATAAGACCTAAGGAAGTGGTGCTAAGCAATTTGTTAAGATTGTTATTGTTATGATAAATTCACGCCCTTATGGGGTAGGCATATCTTTCAGATCTGACGTTTTTTATTTATGCGTGTATAAAAATTTGCAAAATGCGCCCACTATACAGTATTCAATAAGTTAGTTTTAAGATTGTCTTTATGAGCGAAATTTTGTAGTTTCTTTAAAACAATAAAAAATCTTTAAACCGAAATCGATATGCCTGCTCTGCCCACCTGCTTGTTTATTTCTTTCTTTGTTACGTTTTATACATAAATTAATAACAAATCTCATGAATACTCCCTATAACGTAGAATCCTATGACAATAGTTACAAACAAACAATACGTTCGAGAGTTTTTTATAATCTAGACTAGCTTTTGTCTGCAATCCCATCTAATGAGTAACAAGAACACCAAAAACAAAATTAAACAAGAACACCTAAAAATGCCAAAAGGCCAAGACTCGCCTATCTTGATCAAATATTGGCTGATGGGGTAATCTCCGAATGAGGGAGTGTCCGAAATCGGCGTGCATGTAAGGATGGAGATACTTGACACTCGATACTCTCTGTCTACCCCGTTAGGGAGCTGGCGTGAAGATATATATGTAATATATAAAAATCCTATTCACGCGTGCTTCAATGAATTCGAAGATATAAATTGCTTGTCTCGTATGTTTCTGCGGGCCTCAAACGTGAAAGTCTGAGCTGGAAACAGGCACGGAAACCGTTATTGCATATGAGTCGTGGACAGGATAACGGATGGTTAGATTATTTATAGAATTTACATAGGTATACATAAATTGCAACCATTGCGGTTAAAATTAATGCGTTTTCCTTGAGCCATCGCAGCAAGCTAATTAAGCAATGCTATTTAAATATACCTTCAATCTGAGAATATTACTATTCTGCGTCTACGTGTTTACGATAATGGATTTTTCTAATTTTCTTACTCTGAAAAACATATATGAAAAAGATTATTATTAGCAATATATAGACATTATACTCCAGTACATACTCATTGTTACATATCGTAAAAAGATATGCAGTGAGGTAGAAAATTCTTTTTCTGTTATTGGCAATTTACACTACCTTTGCCATCGTATAAAGTAATACATATATAATGTCCATGAAATTATATCCGTAAAAGTATTTTAAATTCAAATAGTCCCTGACGTTTTGCCACGAGTTTGCTTACTTATAGGTAGATTGTATTCGACGCTTTTCACTATGTACGAACACAAATAGCTTTATAGCTATAGCAAGGATAAAATTACTGTAAGCCTCCGGTATTCACTTTCCCCTTCAGGTTGAGTGCGACGGCGGCGTCGCGTTGCCATGACAACGGCTTTCCATGGCTACGCGCATTGGTCGGAAAATTCAAAATGGCGGACGCTTATCGATCGTCAGGGGAGAGGTTTTCGCAAGAGTGATGTTTTCACCCCTGTAATCATAAATGTAGGAGAGTCAGAATGTCGTCGGAAGTACCAACCTACATACGTGTATGGGTAAGCGCTTTATGATCCATTAAATATCCGGGAATGATTTGAAGATGTTTAGATCATGGCAAAAAAATATGAGTGTAAGACAGGTAATATTTCTCCAAAAGAATTATGTCATAAGTAATGTATGTATAACGCAAGAAATTTACTGTACTTACTGTGATGAGTTAAAAGATAAAACGAGATATTACCGAGATAAAAGATCGTACGTCACGCTTGCAATCCCCGAAGAGGTACACAGAACAGTGTAGAACATTCCCACGTGTCACCAGTTACGTTTACGGCTCACTATAGAATCGGTGGTGAGTTTCCTGCCATATTCCGGGCACATATCCAGACTCCGAGCCACTATTAGAAAATGCCTCTGCCTCCCTCTTCGGGGATTACTGGCGTAATGTTAAATTTGTAAATATGTTTATTACAAGTACTGAGCGAACTTTCTGTTTAAGAACTGTTAAGAATTGCTGAAATGGTTTTTCAATATCTACCACGGAATAAACTATAATTTTTGCAAGGAGATGCAGGGACAAACACGATAAAAGTTACAATTGGTTTATCATTAAAATTATTCTGAGTGTTTGAGGGCGAAATATATTATAGATATATGTATACTATATTTATATAATATATCTATATGTATATAATATACTATGTACATATATATTTGCCTTAGTCGATGCAGCATAGTAAAAGTATTCCGTCGAATATTTAAGACGTGATCTCGTTACAATTACATATAACCATGAAATTATTATCTACCAACGGTGCAAAATCTTTTGCGTAAGTTTCTGAGTGACCTCTCTAGTTCCTTTGCACTAAGACAAGCGTCCTTCACGCTAAATGAACAGGGAAGTTGAGGGAAGTGCTGTGGTGCCGACTTATCAGTGGTGGAAGCGTTGCGGAAGTGAGATCGATTGTCTTTTTTTTGTTACGTTTTAGCGAGGGGACATTGGCCGTACCTACTTCTCTGCATAGTATACTCGAAAAAACTAGATGAAACAACCTTTTTTGGATTGACTGTATTTTAGAATGTGTTAATTAATCAGTTAATTAATTTGTTAATTATTTTTTTAATTAATTTGTTAATTAATTTTTTAATTAATCTAATGATGATGTAATCATTTCAGTGGCTGTCAGCTTCGCTGGGCACAGTTAGTGTGATTTGACCCAGGATAAATATTTTCATTGTGAGAACGAGTAACTGCTCTGTGACTTAGTATAAAATGATGTATATGAATCAGATGTCTGGTCACTGTGATATGAGTTTCGTATGGTATGAGATGAGACGGCTGCGGGTAACCTGAGTTGTCTCAAAATATGATTTCGAATTTTAATTCCATTGATTCATGTGTTACTGCAAAGCAATAAATTATATTAACGACTGGAGAGCCTGTGAAAACATTCGCATCGTCCAAAGAACCAGTGGTTCAGTACGAGTTATAGCAGGTGCTACAAAACGTTTGGTCGCCGAATAAAAGCGATTTAATGGCGGTGTTACCGTTTGATGTGGTGTTTTATCTGCTCGATGGGCGTGTCCGCGAGGCGCGAGGCAAGTCGCGAGACAATGATCTATTTTTACGTGGTGCGCGAAGAGGCGGCCACGTGGCCAGCAGCTGCGCGGGCGCACGTGCCGCGTATTTATACCGCGCCGACGCCGGCCGTCGCCGTCCGCCCTTTGCCAGGATACTCCTGATGTACTCGTAATTTTTGTCTATCACAAAGTACGAGCATCTACTGAATGAGCATCGTGATGGAGTCTAATGATTTTCTGCAGTGCGTGGGCGCGGACAATTAGTAGTTATCCGATCATATACGTAATTGAAAAGCCAAAATGTGCATGCAAATATATAGAAAAAAGGGCGAAGTGTATACATACTTGGCGCAATCAAAAGATTATTTGTTATCACAATGTATTTATAAAGTACTAGCTATAATTATTGTTACAGGCATATAACTGTAGTGCTTTTAATGAGGATAAATCTAGTCTCAAAACATATATTTGACATAGCGTCTTGTGATTCTTCAAGGAAATATAGGCATTTAATTTAAAACTTTCCATTTATATCCCATTTTCTAATTCCCTAGCACGTTCGAGATCTATCTACAACAATAACATAGAGGTTAAGTTGGTTACAAAAAGTTAGATAACGCAATATAAACATTAAGCTATTAATTTTAAAGTCAACATTGTAAGCTATCGCGCCGTGAACGCATTATCTTGAATGGTTGAGTAAAGTGGTTATAATGTGATAATTTTCTTTGGCCCGCAATTTAGTAATCCACGTTGGCTAACGTTAAATGTGCCCTATTATACCGAAAGGCAGGAAAATAGTTGAAAGCTGACAAACAAATGCAATCATTTATGGTAATTTCGCACGTCACCGTCATTCTTGTGGACTGCCGAGCATTTTATTAGCCGCACTGGACGCTGTCACGATTGCGATCAGTGGACAATTTAAATAATATAATCGTTTATTTAGCGTTCACAGTAACCTTATACTTAGTACATTGCTTCTTGCGGAATATTAAACATATCGTTGTTATTGTACAATTTGTTAAGATTACGTCGATTTTAATAACTATTTAGATGTTCAACATCATCATTCCACAGCTGGACATAGGCTTCCCCTGAGGGGTTATGCCCATAATTCCCACGCTGGGCATGTGAGTTAGGGATTGGAGAGCACAGTTTTTCGCACCGCCTAAGCTGCTGCCCACAGACGGCCAGGGCGTTTAATTCAGCTTAGACAGACCGCGCCATACTGTCACCTGTCAGCAGCGGGCCTGGTCGCCTCTTATGAGACCCTGTATCCCGGTACACGGTCCGTGAATGTAATCTTACTGCGCTCCGTCACGAACATTAGACGTTAGCGTCAACAAATTCTAAGATTTCGTATCAATTTATTTCAGTGTTTTTTACATCCGTTATGGTATGAAACTCATTGGATTTTAGCATAATCGAGTTCTTAATAATAGAGACGCACTTAACAGTACACAATGTAGGGTTACTATTATTTTTATATCTTTACGCCAAATCCGTTTCGAGGAAGGCGGAGAGCACGAAGAGTCAAATATCTCTCTCCTTAAATGCCTGAAATACTACATATGTATTTCTATTTCCACTCTTACCTTTATACGCACACGAGAGCGGAATACAATGACAGATTCAAAGATTGTTGGCGAAAGAAGGGTCAAGTGATTGCCGAGACGTGTGAAATGAGACACTAAAATATGATTGGATTTTTTTTATTATTAATCTGTAAGGATAGAGATATTTGGCACTTGGTTTCTCTGGCCACGCCGTAAGAGACCTGCCATGAAGATATATATGTATGTATTTAATTATGTCGTCACGTTAGGTACTTTAGAGGTAGGCATGATAGCCCTAAGTGTCAAATATGGCTCAGGTTTTATTGAAATCTTGCCGTACCTTAATAGCTGTGACTTGCTAGCAAAGGCGAATCGTGAGTGTGTCCTCCTGTGCCTACATCTTCGGGGAATATAGGCGCGATGTTACTGTTTTTAGCATTAGCTATGTTTACATAGAACGGGCGTCGGTGGAAAGCGACAGCCGCGCGCCGACCGGACGACGCAGACGAAATATGACCACCCCTGAGGGTTATTAATCTGTTCAATTATTATGAAACTGACGCACACTCTGACACATGTCTTCTTTGTCGCATCCGTTGCCACTAGGGTTGTCGCGATTGTCAAGTAAAATATTAAAAGCATTGCTATACAATACAATATGATAGACATCGTTGTATTGCGCTCCGTAGATGAAAAAAATAAATAATATACAAAACAAGCATAAGAATAATAGATGGTCTTATCCTTAAAAGCGATTTATTGTGTTATATTAAGTTGCAAATTAAAAATGCAAAAACAACTTTTAAAATTTATTACATGTTATATTACCACAATTAATGGGACCAGTTCTGAAAAAGTTCAAGCTCTTATAAATGTTCAATAAATTAATCTGTACTTTTCTCTTAAATCAGTTAAGAAGTTTCCTGAATTGTGTAGCATGGATAATTGATTTTCATATTCAGCAACATCTATTGCCTGATCTGTAGATCACTGTAGATGGTCGATGTATGAAAGACCTGAAGAACGGCATAGCTGTATTTGGGGGACGCAGGACCGGGTGAAGCTATGCCGATTAGGTGAGGGGATCAAGCAGTGGAGTTATAGAAGCTGATGGATGGAAGTTGCGTTTTATTGTATGGGATTAGAAGCGAAGTATCAACCCTGGCGCGCGTCCAGTGCGTCGCGCGGTGTCCAAAGCGCGCGGACAGGTGCGCGCGGCTGCCGCGCGTTTTCACACAAAACCAAACGTTTCACATATAAAAGGCACTTCCTTTCATCCCGCAGCCCACCGTCGGGAATGCCCATTAATTTGCCAACACAATATTTTTAGTGCGCGGCTCGCGTGTAATATATCGTGCCCACGTGTCCCCGTACGTCGTCCGCCGCTGAACCGGCTGCGTCAAATTATTTTCGTTCGTGTCACAAGATACGCCGCTCATCTGGACGGTTTTCCCTTTTAAAAATCACACCAGTTGTTTGGCTTAATACGGGCCATGTAGCGCGCTTCCGCTGCGCACTGGAAAATATCGCTCAAGGAAAGTTTCGCTCAAATAAATTCCGACAATAGTAAAAAAATAATACATATATAGATGCACTGATTTTATTAATCATTTTGTTTTTCAAGTCTTTCAGAATGAGAACCGTTAAGGTCATAGTTTGTGGCACTGGCCAGTTATTGCAACGAATTTTTTACTCAACTAAATTATAGTTACATACCTTATTTTAGATTCGATTTTTAAATAATCTATCGTAATACATATATGAATTACAGTAGGTACAATTGTATATATTTAAATTCGCTATTTTAAAAATACATATGTTTGTATGTAATATATATGTTTGTTTGTATGTATGTATATCTAAATTTGTTCAGTCTTAACTAATTTGACGCGTAACAAACTACATATATTAATAGCTTGTTACGCGTCAAATTGCTGTATTCATAAAAGCATATACGAAAAGTATAATACCAACGAAATAATCATATAATTATATGTGAATAAACAATTTCAACGCATGCTCTTTGTAAATATCGGCCGTGATCATCAATCATAGCAAATCTGTTTTCTCTATGTCTCGCTGGCGCTGGAATATATTTTTTTCACATAACAGCCAGTTTATTTTCAGTGAACTGGATACAATGGCCTGAATTTTCATAACGGATGCTTCACGATATATCTTTTTTTCATTTCTTACATGTCCCTATGAGTAATATTACAAATATTAATAATAACAGCTGAAAGTAATCAAATAGAAAAGGTAAAATGAAGAAAGTGACTAAGAGCTTGTGACGTATGTAAGAATAGACATCACACTCGGTAATCTCAGTCTGCCCTTAAAATTACTTGGCGTGAGGGGTTAATAAACAGTAGTGAATAATATAAATTAAATAATGCAGCGACCATGTTCATGCGATTTATGCGCGATTATAAATGTTTTCATCAACACCATATTACATTTAATCGCGAAACGAGATCGCTCGTTCGCTGTGATTAAAAGATTCACTAGAAAACATTCGCTCTGTGCTATTTATCGAGGCGCGCTTGCAGCTGCTTTGGTGCTAATGGCACTAATTAATAAGACGTTGCAATATATCTTCATTTCATTGTTCGCTCTATAAACAAGTTTTCCTCATTAAGAGGTCGTTGTAGGTCTAGTAGCATGGCTTGTGTTTTGGCATTGCATTTGTATCATTTTGTTTAAAAAAAACAATATGGCCACTATGTCATTAGGAAAAATTTAAGTACGGTATCACGTAAATGATTTTACGCCGTGAAATACGTTTTTTTACTTTTTAACCTTACGTAACGTCTTTCTTGAAGTTCCACACGTGTGATTTTCTTTCATTTACAAACAAGAAATGAATAATATTGTTTGTTTGTATCACAAGCAGATGTAACTAACAATTGTTATTTACGAATGATTATAATCTTAATCAATCTAATGCCAAAAATTTTCGGCACGCACGCACGACAGAGGAACATGCTACATATAAAGAACAAACTCTACTGAGCCAGTATGCGCTGATATTAAAATGTTCTACTGTCAGAAATATTTAAATATTTATTTATTTATTTATTTACTTTCGTGCAACACCTTAAAATGTACCTAGTTGTATTTTTTTAATTATATATCAGTACAATGGTTTACCTTATAAAGTTACATACATACATATGTATTAAAAATTTAAGTGTAATAATTGTTATTTTATAAAAATTTAATAAAGTCGATTTAATTACCTGCTTTTCTAATCACTTAGAAATAATTATGTTTCTTGTATTAAATGCGATGTGTTAATTAGTTTTTTTTAAATTAGCAGGTACGTGTCTCCGAATTCATTACGTACACTGGTACATTACAGTAATAACCTATCGAGTTAGAAATAGAATAGGTAGTGGTAAAGTTAAGGGGGACATTTGAGTCAATCCGGTGAATATATTAAAACCGACCAAACTATGTAGGTATAAGCCTGTAAAAATGTTACTGAAAATTAGTATTAATATCATTTTAATTTGTAACTGCTACCATGTCAAGAGTTTTTTCTAACGTTAAAATATCGAATGGAATTTATTATATTTATTGAGCAAGTGCAAGAGCTTCAGCAATAATTTTTTAAATTCCTGACATTTAACCAATAAACCTTTTGTAATACGAATTATGAAATAGTGTATTTCTATATTAATACTGTGATTATGTTTAAATATATTTTTGTATTAACTAGATGTAAAATTACGGCATACCGGCAGTATGGCGCGTGCTGCCTACTCACAGTTGCCCTGACCGCCTGTGGGCAGCAGCGTAGACAGTGCAAAAAGCTGTTCTCTGCCATCCCAAACCCCTATGCCCAACGTGGGGACTATGGGCATAGCCCCTCAGGGAGCGCTATGTTCAGCAGTGGACTACAATAGGCTGATGATGATGGTGATGATGATGATTATGATGATAATGAGATGTAAAATATAGATCACATAAACAAAAAATCGACGACGTAGAAAGTACAATGAGACTCGGCGGGGGGTTTTATATTTACATTTTTCTATTCTTTTTGGTGTCAAGGTAATAAAATGAATCAAAAGTGCTGACTTAAAAATTTTTAGAGCTCTACTCTCACTCTGTATATCAGATTTCGACGTATAACGAAACTGTTGAATCGTGGGATTGCACTACAGTTCTCTGCTTAACCTTTTGGTGAAAGAACGGGTGAGATTTTACGTAAATCTTTAAATGAGTCGTCAACTGTAGATATACCTTATGTATTATTTGCATGATCATATTGTTCTGTGTTTCAGTACTTAGTGTTATTGGAGTTGGCAAGAGTATACATATATTAATTCAACGGTTAATTAGAGTAAAAAGTAAAAATTTTGGTTTGTTTCCAACAATCGAATATTTATTGTTATAGGCCAATTGTCAAATTTCAAATACGTTCGTGGCGTCTTTTATTGACCATAGCAAATTGAAATCATATGTTTTGGATCTCTTTCTAAGTAATACATTTTCAATATCTAACTGGCTGACTCTGGCAGTGAATGAAAACGTCGACAGGCAATTTGCTTATGTTGGTTTGTTTCGTCATATTCTATAAGGTTGGTAAATTCTTCCAATTCGCACAAATCCGGGGTGGATAACCAAGGCCTTAAATCAAATTTTAATAATGGGTCAATAACAAAAGTGGATGATAATGATAATTTTCAATCCTAGTTAGTTTTTGTTATTTCTATATCGTCGTCACACCAAGAGTGTCACGCTATAGGCAGAGAGTGGCGCGTGTTAAACATGTCTTTCCTCACTGACCTGACATACTTCTCCATTAATTACGGTATTTAGGTGAGAACCTTGGATTAGGAGACAATAATAATTTTAGGTGTACGTAATCTAGATAAAAATTACAATATTAGCGCGTCCGAGACGCATGTGCTGTAATAAGCAGTGTGTCAACATTATAAGTCTAAGTAGAAACGGGCCATAAATATTGTGTGCAATAAATTGTAGTGTATGTGTTCAATTTGAAAATTTACGCACAAATAAACTGGGCGGGGTGTTGACCGCGCCGATCTGCTGAATGGCACTTAAAAACGCCTGTCTGCATTTATACGCGGCACAAATAACGTTTCACACGTAAACTAACCGGACTAGACGCTGATGCCAAAAAATAATAACCAAAATCCCGAGGTGGTGATTAGTCAAACGGGTCTCTGAAGAATTTTTCTTATGAAAACATACAATCACTCATACTTGTTTGAGAATCTGCTCAATTCGTTTAATCATAATTATTATGAGCATGCTACGATTTACAAACTAAGTAAGTACCTATATCAATGTAGGGAGTGTGTTGATAAAAATTTTATTATATCGTCTAGGTTCCAAATATTTCTATCCTTACAGACCTGAAATGCTGCTTTCATTTACGCGCGTTCGTTTCGGAGACGTCTGAAATCTTTTGATTTAACATAAAAAATAAAATAAAACTAGTACCTACCTACTATTAATAGTTTCCTTGCAACACATGTCAATACATCCCTGGAACCGATGTATCGTTAAGTCTGACAAGGACTAGGTTTCCAATAAACGAGATTCAGTTCCGCTTAAAAGGGATGCGTAATCGCGCGGATAAAAAATAGTTCACAGTAAATCTCAGTAGCAACGAGTGGCGCATTCGCATCGTGCGTCTAGTCGCACTCTGCCGACAACTGTCTATATGTCTCGACAGCTGCGTACCACTTGGTCTTGTGCGCCGAGCTAGCCGGCCCGCGGCGACCAGCTCCGCTTTGTTACACGAACTTGTGTTTCATTCTACATCAGAGGGATTAGACAATATAATTTTCGTAATCGATAACGCCAAACGCGAACTTCTAAATGTATGAAAATGACAAGCGAACTAGCGTGATGAACCATTTTATTCCACAGCTCATGTCATATCCATACCTTTTAAAGTTAGGCTTTGGCGTTAATGCTTACAGAAAAGTATTTTGCCCAAGCCCACAGTAGGTAGGTACTACGTGAGAAGGGTGTATGCATAAATTCATATTGAGTAGTTGTCACTTCAAGTTCACTCGTAATTCATTAAGTTTTAAACAACTTTATTAAGATTCATATGCTTAAGAATGTGCCTATTTTTATTAATATATAAACTGCCTCGTTGGTCGTGTTGGTTGCGAGTGCGACTGCCGAACGTTAGGTCCTGGGTTCGATTCCCGGGTCGGACACTACTAAAAATTTTCTAATTTAGATTTTCTAGTAGTGGCTCGAAGTC
>DWDW01001384.1:0-11719 GCA_018245635.1 Mimoniades versicolor eupheme
AAAAAAGTCTGCAAAAAATAAATCACTTCAGGTACTTCAACGGATACGTTTTCGTAGACGTGGACCCAGCCCAGGGGAGTCATGACCCCCATGACCCTCCTACCCCTGGATCCGCCTTAGCACACGTAATCATACCGCAAACCTTCAGTATGAGTAAAACCGACAAGCGTATGTTTGACGTTGAGTGAATAGTGTGAAATGTGTGAATAAAAGCCAAAACGGACATTAGCATATTATGATGCTATCAGAATATACCACATCGGTGTAAAAAGCTTCAAATCATTATAAATCCCCAGCCGTATGTTTCACGATAAGTTTTACAAAATTCCAACTGTACGGGCTTCATTAGTGGAATGTCTAATTTATTATGATCTTAATCATGAGTCAAATGGGTGTTACAGTAACGTGAGCTACGTACCGTACACAACATGTTCATGGCACGTGTGTACTCCTTTACTTTTAGGAAAGGACTTACACTTACTTTTAGTGTTTCTTTTAGGATTGTCTCGTACGTAAACGTACTTAACTAGTGAAACGTGAAAGTGTACTACATTCCTCTGCCTGCCTCTTCGGGATTACAGGTGTGATGTTACAAGTTATTTTATTGAGGAAATATGATTTATTTATACTCTTATAAACTTATTTAAAAAATATTAACTAGAGGAGAAAAACATAACTACTGGAAGAAAAGATGCTTATGGCAACAATATTAAACTTAACTCAAATATCAAATGACAGCTACGCCTTAATTACTGTATGTCAATTATTACAGCTACTAGCAGAGCTATTAATGATGTTAATTTAAAAATAAAATATTGATGTTCACTTTTTTATGCATTTTACAAGAAGCACAGTTATTAGAATTAAATAGTGAAATAGTTGTAGTGATAAGAAAAGTCCGTCCCATAGGAGTGCGCGGTAGCTACGATGGTGTCGCAGGGCGCTCGGTGAAAGTGCCACTATGATCGGAGTCGAGTGGGCGAGCGAGCAGCGCAGTGTGAAGATGGGCGAAGGCTTGCAGCCGCTCGAGTTTACTGAGTGCCTAGCGGACAGCCCTCAGTTCCGTGACAACTTGCAGCGCCACGAGAAGGAGCTAGAGCGCACCAGCCAGCAGATCAAGCGCCTCATCAAGGAGGTCAAGGATGTCGTGCATGCCGCCAAACGTAAGTATTTCGGTACACGTGTAGTTCTGTAGCGATTACTCCCCTCTGAACTTGTTGGTGTTAGGGTTAATTTTTAATGAATTAATTAACATTGGCCTAGTGATATATTGTAATGACAAAATGAGTATGTGATTATAGTACATAGTATAAAGGGTTCAGTTTACTGCAGAGTTCTGGTTCATAAACAAATAATTTGTTAAGAAGTTTGTAGTGTGTGTTAGGATAAAATAGGCCCAGAGCCCAGCTTGGTTGTTGGCAGTAGGCAGTTTTTTGTTGAAGGTTCCTATGGTTTACATAACCCACCCAGTGCCTATAACATTTCACCACTTGGTTTAATTGAGCCACTGTGAGGATGTTGAACATGACTCATGTGTAGCTACTTGTGCATAGTTCTGCTATCAATGAGTTTGCCTGTGGTTGACCTTGTGCACCTTGCATTCATTGAGCAGTGTGTGGAGAGCTAATGCTGTGCACTGTGTATGTGTACAGATGTATGTATTGACTGCTCAGTGCTGCACCCTTGTGTACACAGGCTATTGTAGGTTGCAACACTTCCAAATGTGTTGATATAAGCTTGTAATTATTTGATAACCTCACTAATTCACTAGATTAATTTCATGTAATTACATTCCTTTTTCATAAAAGTAATTGTGAGTAGGAAAAATACACAACTTCTTTAATAGACAAAGAATGTAAACAATTGAACTAGGAATAATTTAAAATTCGTATTCCTTTTGTTTGTCCAGTGAAGTTCTTTGTGTGGGTAACTTGAGTATGCATGTGTGTGTATTAAATTTGAAACAAGCCAGTCCAATACATGTAGGTGTGAGTCATCACTGCTCTTCTCTTGACCATAAATGACAAACACAGAAAAATTCAAAGTAACAATAAAACTTGCCCATTAGCAGTGCCTTATCAGTGTGCAGTATGACAATGGTTTGACAACTTGTATGAGTCCTCTGTGGCTGATACTTACACACTCATAGTGCTGTCTGTTTCTTTAGTTGTGCTTGGCTGGTATTAGTTAGTTATTTTGTCTCCTTGACCTTGTGATAGATTTACTGATAAGCAACTATGTACTAATGGATGTTAATAGTGTATGGTTAACAAAGATGTTAAGACAATAGAGTATTGCATCCTCACACTTTAAAATGCTATTTATTTGCTTACATTAGGATTAAATTGAAGTTTGTGCTTCACTTGAAAACTGTAGATAATTATTACAACAAGATAATTCGTATATATTCGGTATATAACTGATATGCGCCAAAGACGAGCCGAGCTGCTGCAGCTGGCCCGCGCCCGCCCGCGCCTGCACGCGCCCGCTCGCGCGCACACTTGTGTTATTATTTAATGTATTGACATATACATAATATATCCCCGCTTCATAGATTACTCCACTTCGTATCAACGAAACTTGTCGAGCTGTCGCACAATCCTACCTCACATTACTCCAAAATGACCGGTTTGTTCCCGCGAAGTGCGCCACTCGCTAGTCGCACGTGTAGGTACTGATAACTCGTGCGAATCATCTTACGAGCAGACGTTTCCCTCGTGTTATGTAGTTACATTGCCCCGGCCACGCAGTCTACGCCACTGTACGCCACGCCATACATTTAAAGATACTCCGTCGCGATTGTATTTGATACATATGCAGTGTAGGCGCCGATCCGTCCTTTAAACCTTCATAATAAACACCGACTATGGAACTGAACTTTGACCACATTCAAATTACCTACCTTATCCTTACTGATTGCACTAGCTTGGAAGTAACTAAATCTAGTAATGTATTAACAAAAATTGATCAGAAACATCCTCCCATTACAATTTCCTTATAGTTTTATTTATTTATTTTACTTTAATTAAAACGGATTAACCAGTTAAATTAATTAAATACCACACTATCATACATCACGCTCGCAGAACCTCAGACATGCCGATAAAATAACCGTCCATTCATCAGCAAACACGTCACATTCAGGGTGTCGGTCCAAGAATGTGTTAAGCGTGGTTAGGACTCGGAGGAGCGGCGAGTTGGCATGCGAGACTGTGCGCGCCGACGGGACTGCAAACAGTCTGTGCTTGCGACACCTACGGTAGTTGTCCGGAGCATACAATCGGCACAACTTATTACTTAAATCAGGAGCATCTATTTTATCATGGAATATTTTGCACGCTGTAATAATTTGATAATATTTCCTACGAACTTCCAATGAGTTAAAGTTTAAAAACCCTAGTAGAAATCCAGTAGGATATAAGTAGGGGTAATATCCATAGATTCGCTTATATAAATATCTAAGAAAGGTCTTTTGAACCCGTTCAAGCAACAGTGAGTATGTGCTTTCATGCGGATTCCAAATGCAAGCACTAGATTCAAGCTTAGCTCGAACCAGTGTATTAAACAGTAACCGTATGGTATGCGCGCAATGAAAGTCTCTCGCATTCCTAAGAACAAAACCCAGTCTTCTATGCGATTCTCTGGCCAGTGCTGTTATATGTTCATGGAATGTGAGTCTTGGATCAAAGATGACTCCCAAATCTTTAACAACGCTAGACCTTAAAATACCTACGCCATTAATATTGTAACTAAACTGGATAGGATTCCGCCCTCGACCAAATGTCATAGAACAACACTTTCCTAGGTTAAATTCCATCCTGTTCTTGGTGCTCCAGTGGAAGAGGGCATCGACATCATTCTGTAACGCTATGCAGTCCGTTACCGATTTGATCTCTGTAAAGAGTTTTAAGTCATCTGCATACAACAAGCATTTTGAATGCGTGATGACGGTTGGTAGGTCATTGATCATGAGTAAAAACAGGAGAGGACCGAGTATTGAGCCTTGGCTGACACCGGAACGCGTGTGATAGGGTTGTGATTGATATATGCCGAGTCGAACGAACTGCTGGCGATTACGAAGGAAGTCAGCAAGTAAACGAAGGAGACCTGGAGCAAACCCTACAGTATCAAGTTTGGCGAGAAGCACGTCATTATTTACCCTATCAAACGCCTTCCGAAAGTCAAAATACAGGACATCAACCTGACCTCCCCTGTCTAGACATGTGGAAATATAGTCAACAAGGGTTAAGAGGTTTGTATCTACAGATCTCTTTTTTCGGAACCCGTGTTGTTCATTGCACAGAAATTTACTAACTTGTGCGTATATACAATCATGCAGAATGTTTTCAAATATTTTAGCAGGCGAAGATAGTATGGCAATAGGCCGGTACTCTTCAACAGTTGCTTTATTCGAGCTTTTGGGTATTGGCGTTACGCGCGATAATTTCCATATTGAGGGATAGATACCACTTTGTAATGCCAAGTTGAAAATGTGACACAAAGGAATACATATTGATTTTTTGGCGCATTTTAGCACGTTAGGCGGCAAATTATCTGGCCCGACCGAGCTGTCCGATTTTAGTTTATTTATTGCTGCCTTAACGTCGGAAATACCGATTTTACCGACAATAACTTGATTGCTATTATTATTATCACTTTGGGTGTTAATTCTGTCTGCGTTTAATGTAGGAACATCAGTCAAAAATACGCTGGCAAAGTAATTCGCGAATGCTTCTGCGGCTTGCGGACCAAAATGCATTTTATTTTTATGTGTAATAAAAGGCTCAAATCCGCCCTTTGACCGCAAACTTGAGATGTGCTGCCAGAACCTCCGTGGATTCACTTTGATGTTAGACTCAATACATTCCATGTACTTATCATAAGCGATTGCGATGCGTGATTTAAGTTCAGCTCTGAGCAAAGAAAAGTGATGGTATTCTTCATGTATGTTATGTTTTTTCCAAGAAGCATGCAATTTTAATTTGCGTTTGGTGTCTCTAATAATATCAGAGGTAAACCATACAGGATATCTTCTTCCTGGAAAGGTTAACCGGCGCTTCCTTGGCATGCATGAGTCAAAGATGCCAAAAATAACGTTATAAAAATGCTCACAAGCACTATGAACATCATGGGATGTTAAAACATTATTCCACGATGCTTCCGATAGTAGGCTTGTCAACAGTTCGTAGTCACATTTAGAGAAATTCCAGTCTGTGGTTGGATTAATATTACTAGGTGCAATGGTATCAGAGTGATAAGAAGTGTCCATTCTTACCTTAATTTCCAACGGTGGATGATATGGGTCAGCTGGTATTAAACCTTCAGTTAAAGTCACGGTAAATTCAGACTTACATTTACATTCCTGAACCAATACTACATCTAGCATTCCTCCATGCGAATTCTTTACTACATTCTTCTCAATCAGACCACAAAACGATAAGAAATAACAATAATAGTTAATAACAACTGGTGATGCACTATTCAAATTCAAGTCTCCAAGTATTAACAAATTTCCTTTTAAATCACTTATAACGCTTTCTATCTTGCAGAAAAAGTTCATATAATCACTATCTGTCGCAGTAGGTTTAATGTAGACAACACATACAAAGAAGGGTCGTCCGCACCATGTAAACCAGGCCCACAAATCTTCGCCGCTGTTTGTTTCGAGATCGCATCTACGTATCAGAGTAATAGGGGGCCTTGCAGCAAGCAGGACTCCCCCACACGGCATGGGCCTGTCACGCCTCAGTATACTCCAATCACCACAGATTAGTTCTCCGTCCTCTACGGAGGCATCAAGAAAGGTTTCCGTTATAGCAATTATGGAGAAATCCGTTTCGCAAGTATTATTACGCCACAGTTTAAGTTTTGTCTTAAGACCTCTAACATTCTGATACAAGACATTCATGTTGTTTCTCCTTTGCCTTGCCTGGTCTGCGCTGGTTATTCTGGTAGGGACCATTGTTACGAAAGGACTGAAGACTGTCAGTTGGTTGTACATCATAAGATCTTCTATATGTAATCCAGGCTTTTAATCTTGCATTGATTGGCCAAGCACCTACTGCAAAGCAAGTATCATAGTAGGGGACTGGAATGCCAATCTTATAGGATTTGTAACTGCCTCTTGCATTTAACTCTTCCACAGTACAGGTACCGTTAGGGCATAATTTCCGAAGATAGGCGCTGACCTCATTGGCAGAGGACTCCATATTCCAGACGTGTATGTACTTTCGAGCTTCAACAGCTCTCAGAGGTGTAACACTCGGACCCGCTGTACCCGAAAGCAAAAGGGGACGACGACTAAGCCTTCCTTTGGCGCTCTGCCGCTGCACCTGAGTATCCGAACTACGTTCATGCGGAGTTAACGAAGGCCCAGCAGTTGACAGCTCCTGGATGCTGGAATCATTGATAAGCCCAGGTGCAGCTTGCGTCATTGTTGGTTGTTTTGCTGATTCCGAGGATCTATTGGGAGCATTTTTTTTTACTCGTTTAAACCTTTGCGGTTGGTGCTTCTTATCTGATTGAGTCAATTGATGGGAAGGACTTTGACTAGGACCATCTAATATTGTTGTAGTAGATTTCGTAGCGACTATATGTAATCTGTTCCTCTCGGTAGGACTTCCAACCTGTTGTGAAATGTTGTCTAATTTTACTTCACAATTTGATAAAAGAAAGACTGCATTACGTAATTGAACTTTTAGAGTTGATATTTCCTCACGTAGGTTCCGAATTTCAAAAAGTAGATCATTGTTCATACGCTGGTCCTCCATACTGGTCACGTTGGTCAATGCCTTTTTTTGCGAATTGTTACGTTTGGGGCTCGACATTCCATGTAAACGGCCTATATTCGGTATATTGCCTTCTTCGTTGAGATATAGATATTGATCCACACTCTTCAACAGTAAATAAACTGAATTTAAACGTATTTTTCATCCACAAATTAAGCAAAGATGAAGTTTGACATCCTGTCAAAAAAAATTCTTCAGTTTGTCATCAATAACTTTTATAATTCTAATCTGATTTTAACAATTTATATATTAATTCGTAGGGCCTAAAATCACACACAATTTAGTATACAACACAATATTATACACACACTTCTATTGACATAAAGAGATTAAAAGCGCGGAGCAAAATGATAATTGATAACTGTCGTTGCTGATATTAAGAATTCCCAAAACCAATGTAGAATTGAGATGTGATATAGTAATAACACAGAGTCTCGATTCGTTCTAAGACATTTAATAACAATACTTTTGACCAGAATAAAAGGTTGTAACATGTTAACCAGAATAAAAGGTTGTAACATGTTATTTTATTCATACATAAAATGATTTAATATAATTGATGAGATGATTTCAAAATAAAGATGAGTTTTTTCTACAATTTTAAAAACGTCAACAGCTGTAAGAAGTACTTACAAAAGATAACGTTATAACTACATTACGTTTAATTAATAACCTTATTAAAATTTTCCCGTAAAATATTCAAATAATATGTACATATAGTATTAATAAGCTAAACTGGCTTCAGTCGAAAAAATCTGAGAATTAAGATGTTTAACAGCAAGCCTTTAAGTAATCATTTATAGTACTAAACGTATTTATTAACTAGAAATATTTTACATTATTAGATTTCAAGTTAAATAACGAATAAAATGGTGATCTGGAAATTTAAAATAATATTAAAACCTAATAAGCACTTAAGAGTTTTATGATCTCAAGGGATAATAGCCTTAATTAAATATACAGAAGACTAATCTTAATATGAAGGCCATTGTACTAACGTTATAGCAAAAATAATTTGGTAGTCAATTATTACGTTATTGGTCTGTGTCGCACTGATTATCGATTATCGGTTATCGGTTAGAAGATTATCGGTTGAATATTTAATGAGTTCCCTGTTCATTGCGTGTTTTTGGCTCACATCGCAATTGACCATGTTGTGACGATGCGGGTGTAAAACATGAAAAAAAGTTATTAAAAATTCACCCGCCCTTATCGAGAATCGTTGGAACTGAAAAAAACAATGTTAAAATTTTTAAATTGTAACTCTGCCTCGTACTTAATTTTTATAATTTCCGCAATTCTCATCTGGATATCAGAAAAGAAATTTCGAGATCCGCCCCAAGACTCCGTTCGACAATAAGAAGTGAAACCAACCTTCATTTTGTTTCAGCGAAATTAGATTGTTACCTGAGCACCGCGCGCTCAGTCTTGATATTATGCAAAGTTACGTTTTTATTACTTGCGTTCATCCGGAACTTTCATCTGGTACTAACACATAAATAGATTTTAAAAACTTGTAGCGTTGTATAAAGCGAAGCTTGTTTTTGAATTCTTTTTAAAAATAAATCCTATTACATGTACCTACATACGTATACTAATATTTTATTGTTTATTTATAGACCTTTTTATAAAAATAACGCACGAAACCCTTTTTTATAATCTGCAAATAAGATTTAAAAAATAAATAATAACGTTGCAAAATCAACATGCGATTTTACTACACTGTAATACGTACTAAGATAACTGATAAATTGATCAACTTGAACGATGTCATGTCAAGTATACATATGTGAAATATTAATAGAGTGATCAAATTTTCTTAAGATGTAAAGAACATACGTACGTTTTACTTAACTCCTTAATGTATATACATTAAGGCGTTTTTACTTATTTTTATTTTATTTGCGAAACATACAATATTCATGATTACAAAAATGCATAAGTTAACTAATGTTATAAATCTTATAGGAGCTCCTAATATCTCTACCAGTGAAGAGCAAAAAATCTTACGCCCTAACGATGCAAAAACATTGGGGAAGTGTCAAATTTTTTATTCGCGCTATACGCACATTCGTACAGCTAACGCTGAGGAACTTGCAGAGGATTTTATTATTAAGCCTAACCCTTCTTATAATATCTACCTCAGCTGATAGCTCGGTCCCTTTCGCATTCAGAATCGCGAGACTTCAGAAGTGTTGCGCGGTGACTTTTGCTTTAACTGCACGACTTAATTAGAACAAAGTGGGAGGGGGTTGCAAAATTAGATTACATTATATTTTGTTACAATTTTAGGGCGTTCGGGAAGATCCATAAATATGTATTATTGTATTGTATTATACCGAGAAAAATATGTATAATATGTTCATCACGCCTATAATTCCCGAAGAGGTAGCTAGAACAAAAGTGTGATACACTCCCACGTTTCCACTGTTAGTTTTACGTTTAATAAAAATGGTTTTTATAACATTATTGTAGTAAATGAACATGTGGAACGGGTACGGAGAAACTCTTCTCATAACGCGTGACTCTGGAAACATTTGAAGAGGAAAAGCATTAATAATCTAATCATTGTATGAAAATGTTGTATTGTTACTGGCCTTCATGTCAGTGTATACTAATTAATTATAAGACATTTTATGTAAATGTATATACATATATGTATGGCTGTTGGTGTGTGTTTATACATAAATAACAAGATATTGTGGCTATATGTACCAAGTGTTCAAATCAAAACACGTCAACACAGTAGTTAAACTTCAGAACAAAGTTAAATTAAAGTAGATATTTCTCAATTCAAGTGGATCTTTTATGCTATTACTTTTGTCATTCGCTTATAAAAACCCCCATTTAGAACAATATTGTTCTATCTGAAGTGAGCAACAATTATTTCTCATTGAAAAGTAAAACGAAGGCGATTTATTATATTTCAGTGTTTTCAACTAACACACAATTCAACTTTTAAACTATTATAACGTTATGTAAGAAATGATTGAAAAACTTCGCACACCTAACTAACACTCAATATATTTAATAAGTTCACGCAATTTGCCCGCTGCCCACTCTAACGAACTCATTCACTCCAGTCCAGCTGTTAACCGCAAGGCTGATTCGCGCGCACCTTATTTTTCACCTTTAACGGCCAGCCTCATTTGCCGTTTACGATCTTAATGTGTTGACTTTCGTATTTTCCGCATCGCGGCCGGCAGCGGTCGAGTCAGCGATTCGCGCCATCAATATTCTGCGTAGACAAGAGCTAATTCCATTCTCGTGGTTGTTGATTCGCTGTAGGTTTATTGGTTTTTATGTTGTAATAATTACGATCCTGTTAGTCAACAAGAAGTGACATCGATTCTCGATCTCTACACGAGGTATTTGTAGGTAGGTACAGCAAGTCATACATTAATAATGCATACTTGCTAGATAAAAAAGCAGTGGTAGTCCAGAGGCTTTGAATGCAGTCCGCGATTCCGGGAGCCCTAGATGGAATGAAATTCAAATTTGTATTTTATCAAGATGGTAATACATAAAAACCTTATTTGCAAATAATGTATATAACAAAGTGTGCAAACATTAATTGGCAATCCTGACATTCAACAAACAAAGGATAAGGGACTTTAGGGGCATTCAGATTAGCGTATTTTCGGCGCGTATTTCGTTCGCTTTGGCATAGAAGCTAATAAGTTAAAAAAAACATCTCGCCTGTAATCCCCGAATAGGTAAGCAGAAGAGTGCCGTATAGTCCCACGTTTCACTATGAAATAGATTGGGCGCCTTTTGCTATACACCAGCCACGATCGACTGCTAGAACTTTCTACTAGAAATTCTAAGAAAACGGTACCTACGCGGTATTTGCACTCAGGACTCATCGATCAACAGTCGCGTTTGCAACCGTTCGAACAACGACACAGTCAAACTTCACGCTCTTCAATAAAAGAAACAAGCACTCCATTGCGCAAATATATGCGCGCACACAACCGAATTCTCTCGTAACACAAATACGCTAATCTGAAAGGGGCCTTATTCGTGTAGGGCCAGGGCGAGGCGGGGTAGGTCCGACGCCGGTCCATTTTAATCAATTTATGGGGACATGTCGCACAATAGCCAATTCTTGTGTATTTATACGTCCGAATTGCGTGTTAAAAGGATGAAGCGGATGCGGACTTTCACTTAATTTGCTCCGAAACGTTGCTTTATGCTCACCATGTGTCATTTGAAAATTATTAGCGCATTGCGTGTTTATGATTGCGACATTTTTTTTCTATAAACCCTTTGCAATTAGGTATAAACAAGTATTCTTGTTTATACCAAAATATGAGATATTTCTCATCAATTACAGTCTATAACAGTCTACGCCTAAAATAAAAGTTTTGCTCTCATATCTAGCAGCTTCTAATAATATACTAGAGTAATAAATGATGTGACCTACACTGACTAATTCAATCATTTATTACGATCTTCGACGGCCGATATTAATTCTACTTTTAATACTAATAAAACTAGCGTGAACGAGTACACATCTATGTATGTATTAAGGGCAAGTAATAAATCGAACGCTGAAGAAAAACATCGTGAAGTAACCATTTATATTCCCTGAAGTTCTGCATAACTTTCTTT
Organism: Mimoniades versicolor eupheme; assembly: GCA_018245635.1. Lineage (NCBI taxonomy): Eukaryota > Metazoa > Arthropoda > Insecta > Lepidoptera > Hesperiidae > Mimoniades > Mimoniades versicolor. The sequence goes on from DWDW01001384.1 coordinate 11,403, forward strand.
TAGGCAGGTGTAATCTGCCAGCTAGCAGTGGGCCAACTTGGCAGACTATGGCTTTTCTTTTCTTAGTCATAAAGCAATCTCGTATCCTATGCCTGCCTCGTTCGGCGTGTTGGTCGCAAGCGCGGCTGCAAATCGAGATATTCTGGTTCGGTGGCGTAGCGTGGAGGAGGGACGGGGGCGGTCGGGGCGGCCCACCCCGGGCGGCAATTTTAGGGGGCGGCAAAATTTCACCATAAAAAATAAAATACCTGTTTGAACAATATATCAAGGTAGTGTTGACCTGTTTTTTTCTTTGACGGGTTTGTCAGAAAGCAAAA
>DWDW01001385.1:0-11717 GCA_018245635.1 Mimoniades versicolor eupheme
TGAGTACATTTAGTACGAGTACAATCGTAGCGTCGTCCAGCCCAACTCGTTTAATATACAATACTACCGCCTGAATTAAACATTTTAAAAATCAATTCAGTTAGTTTGTCCTTTTGTAATACAGGTAATTCGAACTTTGAAGAAAAGTCTGATGTCAGGCTAACCGCCTGTCAATTTTTTTTTTATTACAAAAAACGACTTATTTATTTTAATTGCCACGCGTACCTTCTTTACTTTACCTTGTCCTATGATTGTTACGGGAAATTATGTTTGTTAAATAACTCCTTCTATTATTCATCTTATTAATATAGATAATGAATATATTCAATGACGGTTACTACATATATTTCAACTGAGAAGTTAACTTAGGAGTGTCCTCATTTGAAAAATCTGTTCCGACTTTAACAAGAATGACGATTCTTCTTTAGACATTCTCCAATAATTGAATACTTATTACATTATAACAAAAAATATTTGTATGCAAATGAAAGCGATGTAAGGTAAATTATGTTTTGTCGTTCATTTTTATATTACCTGATGACAACATATTCGTCAGTAGGGAATATTTTATGAAATTTAACAACAACCCTATACTAAGAAAAATACCTACGTACAAACGTAGTATAATACAAAAGGCTTCCTCACATGGCGAGAGATAACGCCCAACTTGCGACCGACGTGGGACATGATGAATATTCAATTATTTGGGTGAATTTTACTTAATTAGATACAAGAGAGACTTGGTTTCATTCTGGGCCGTGTGCAGATTTAATACGATGGTATAATATAATATAGGAGAGAATTAATGAAACATTAACGCAAGTGCGATGCGAATGTGTGATCATTCCTATGCGTTTAATTGGGTCAAGCGATTTAATGTCACTTGTAAAAAATTTATCACAATCTGAAATCATCTTGTCATCATCAGAAAAAATCCTGACATTATACCGAAATACATGACTGTGAATACATCTCTTAATTGCCAATTGAGCGTGTAATCGATTTTTTTTTGTTCAAACTTGTTGTCAAAGTTTATTTTTCATTTATTTTGGTTAAATTTCATCTAATTTTTTAAAATTGTGCTGCCGTTTGTTGAACGGAATTGATGTCGGAAACGGATCTGACGGAAAAATTAAAAAACAATCGATGATTATTATGATTTATTTATAGAAATTGTTAATGCAATTACATAATTGCAAAAACATCGCGGTACACCCTGCCCACCTTGGAACTCTACATTTTACATGATGTTCTTTAAGGAGAAAATTTAATTTGCAAAATATTTTCGTCTCAAAATAGAATCGAGAAGGATAGGCAATTATGAATGAAGACTGAAAGCTGGTAACTGAAACCCAGATTATATATAATTCATGCAATTTCACATCGACTAGCTCGCTTACCAACCGCACCGGTAGAATAATAGATTAATTCCATTAGTCAACAGTGGCAGGGCTCAGGGTCTCGTGAAATGTATCGGAGGGGAACAGGCCCACGTTTCCACAGATTAAATATTCAATAAATACTTACATTTTACTGAATTACGTACTGAATAGCTGAAAATTACTTGTGTAGTATGTGGAACATGTAGAAATACGTCGGCTTTAAGCGTAGAGACACTTGCCATACAGTGCCCTTCGCGTACCCCCTAAGGTACCAGGCGTTCTTAATAGATAATATTATTGTATACGAAATAATAATATTAATTATACGAAATCAGATACATTATGTTTAAGCTAGTGGAAGTTTTATAGCCTACAAAAGTACAGAAATCTTTTACATATTTAACAAAAATCAATTTAGACATAAGAATGAATTAATACACTTTTTCATCAAACGTTTTATCAAATTATAAATCAAAATAGGAGTGATTAAGGTCATAGATTACCACGATGACCAAGCGCGGGTTGGCGAATACATATAAGTACACGAGATGCGTAGATATTAGGCAACAAGTGAAAAGTATTAGTTCCTCGAGTGTCTACATGTGGCCGCCAGACAGCAAGCGAATCAGCTAATCCGACATCGTACAACAAACACAGCACGGTACTTCGCACACAGTCACCAGAATGCGAGCAGTTTGCAGTATCACTTTCAGAACAATTACTAAACATTAACAATGTAGAAAATTACTAATGCTTCTACAGTGTGTTCATAGAAATTAGTTGACAACGTAGAAAATTTTCTAATGTATCTGTAGTGCGTTTGGATAAATTTATAAGAGATAATTTACAAAAATCTAATATTTTTTTAATTAATTAGTTTTTCTTACTCTTTTATTACAAACTTCTATGAATTCTTTTACGCATCCAGCGACATTGCAATAAGTACCAGATACTACTTCTGAAATGAAAAAGGAGTTAGCCTAAAAAAGAACATTATGAAGTACAACAGTATTTTTAAAATTTAATTGTTCCTCCTATTTGGCTGTTGAAAAAATTAACCACTTCCTCAAGATAAATCTCTAACTTCCTAATTAGGTATGAGACGTGACATACTGATTCTGTGGTCGATAATTAAATAATTTAAGAGTTTACGGCTTGGCACAAATAGAAAAAAAAAAGTAAATGTACCTATTCTCGTCCCGTTCGTATAGTTCAGAATGTTAGGGGTTAAGGCTATAGTCCGCCACACTGGGCACATGCAGATTATACGGCAAAATAACATTACATTAAACTAGAAGGCGTGCATGTTAATCACGATGTTTTGCATGCAATTCATGTTATAACAGAATTATATTTGTAGAGAGAAATGGAAGCGAGCCAATCAGCTAACTTTAGCGTTGAAATATAATGCAAACACAAATTGCTCGGGCCCAAGAGTCAATATAAACTAGCCTTTGTGTCTCTACTGCGACATCGTTGCGAAGGAGACAAATGACGGATAATAATTTAAATATCGAACAATGTTGTATTCGATATTTGAATGCCTCTTATTTGTACAGTGCCAAAAATATGTGCATATTCTAAAATTTGATTCATGATATTTTTGAAATGTAACTACCTAGATAATAAAACTATAAGACAAGATTTGCGTTTAATTTGGAAAAAAAATGTACAAAAAAACAATTGAAATGACTCTATGCAATGTTCAGAATAAGGACCGATGAAATTTATGTAGATTACGATGTCTTTAGATATATGTATTTATGAATGTACAGATAGTGAAACGTAAACATAACTGGTGAAACGTGGGAGTGTACTGCACTCCTCTACCTGCCTCTTCGGGGATTATAGGCGTGATGTTAACCGTGCCCAATGTGGAACAGTAAAAGGCTTAACGATGATGATGTTTTGCACATTTTATTAGTGACCTTAATTACAATGACTTAGACAATGTTCAATTGGTAAGTACGACTTTACACTACTTGTTTTTCCAACCATTTTATCGTTCTACTGCTGAACAAGACTCTCCTCTTACAATGAGAGTGTTAAGGTCATGGTACTGCCACCATGTATGTATGTATGTAAAATCTCTGTATCTAAAATCTATGTAAAATCTCTGTATGTCTGTCATGTATGTATGTAAAAACATGTGTGTATGTACATATATCAATAACTATAATTTGAAATTAGATGTAGCTCAAAAAAGGTAGAACAAGTAACATTTATTAACTCAAATAATTGGATTATTTGATAAATAAACGATTTAATGTATGTATGTAAAAACATTTGTGTGTGTGTTATAGCGATACCTATGTATAATTTGAAATTACAATAGCTCAAGAAAGGTAAATATCGTAGGATTTTTTCATAATGTACAAGCAAATTTATTCAGGCACATTAAAAACAAACAGCTCTGTCGCTAAGTTTGCCATTTGGCACGACCAAATAAACGTAATCCCCAATTTAACTTCATAAAATTAATTTAAAATCGATGACGCCGAGAGCGCGCTAGGTTTCGCTTTTATGAACTTGTTCGTACTCTTCATTGTCGAGGAAAAAGTTAAGGGTCTTAAGGATCGAAATCAAAAAGCTTCTTTTTCCAAACTTTATTTTAAACGTTAATTAGTGGCCTCTTAATAATGGATATTCAATTATTCATGTTACACTTCAACACAAAAGTTACAAAGTTCTCTCTAGGATCCAGACATTCCAGAAGGCACCAAACAAATAAAAAAATTTAAAATCCTATAGTAAATTTGTAAAATTATTGTGATTTATAATAATATTCATTCATATCTTTATAAAATAACAAATCAAAGTATCGGAACAATGAATGTAGATGTGTCAAACGACGGCAGTAATAAGTATTAGGTATATGATTTGCTGACATTTATTCATTGTCATATGTATGTATGTATTTCACTGCTCATTATATACACGTTATTACACGGTATGAACTATACGGTAGGTACTATACGTTACATATTATGTACTTACATTTATAATTTTTTTCAAAAAATGTAACCATTCTTTTATTTTGGCCTAACCTGATGTTCACTTAGAGCTAATGACATAAAAGCACATGGATAATTTACGTTTTAAATTTTTTTGGTTGATATACTGTATCGAAATATCGAGTCAACAACCGCCGCATTATTGGTAATATTGAACGATATTGTTTTGTAACCGTAGTGAGCATACTTACATTAAATGTTCACTTTATTTTACTTATTTTAAAGTAAGTTAAGTTATTACTTATTTATTATTTTATTGTTCTACTTCAATGGCAATGGCATGTCTATGGAATAATACCAGAAAAACTTGGTTTATTCTTAAGACACGTAGGTGCGTCGCCGGCGTACGTCGCGTCGACCAACAAGGGGCAAACTTTTCAATTACGCTGCGTCGTGTTACCCCGCAGCGGGTTAAATTAATTCTCTCCACTTCACAAAAAGATTCACCTTACCCCACACCGCCCCTGTGAATCGACATCGGCCATTCTGACGTTTTATACAAAAAAAAAATCTGCCATATTTTATCTATATAGCCCACTCGTAACATACTGACGTTCCACAATATTTATTTTTAATTTAACGGTTCGCACGAAACGTTCGGATTCAACGGTGCGTACCTTTTCGTTCTTTTGTTGAAAAAAAAAAAGAAAATTCAAATTGTAATGAATGAAAGGCAAGGTTATCTTGTTTTATGGTACTTTTCTTTACGGAATCTTGATTGTTTTCTTATCTTGAAGGAAACGGAACGTGCTCATGCCACTTTTGTAATAATAAAAAATGTAAAATAGATAATTTAAAGTCACAAACTTTTGCGTAATCTTATATAAAGTAAGTGTTGTGTTTACATGAAGTAAATTCATGAAGCGATTATGGGTGAGCCCCCTAATAAATTTTATTGCTCATCAACGGAAACCCACTATTGCGTGTCACGCCCATAGCACCGTGGCAAATTGAATAGATCGCAGCTCCTGAGTTGTGTTTAGGATCACTAGCACGTGTTCGACACCTACTGCTCTCCTGACCACGGCTAGGGGAGCGCGCGAGGGCGCAACTATTGTGCCTCTATGGGGACATTAGTCACGCTTGTGAAACCATAATTACAAATAAATTAATTTATTGTTTCACTTAAACGAATCAGTGTTTAGCACGCGGGGAAGCGTTATCAAGGTATTGTAATAAAATCACGTCGAAGGAGTTGTTTAGAATGTAATGACAAACTCTAATATTACAAATATTAACTTAATTACATATTTAAAAGATAATTCCAAAACATAGCATAGTCGTTGCTTTTTGAAAAAAATGTCGATGAATAGAGATATTGCAATAGATTAATATAAAATATAACATATGTATATTTATGGAAAAATTATGAGACCTCAATTTCATATTTATTTACCCAAGCTTTTTGATACTAGTACGATACAGTAACAATGGTACATTTAAGATCTATTGGCACAAATGTAGGTATCGTTCAAAAGGACGGGAGAATAAAAATGGGGTATAGTTGCTATTCGATCCGATTATGTGATTTATTCAACGTTTTACCTTTGTCCTCTCCAATTTCTGAAATATTGCGTATATTTTGACATTAAGTGATGCGACCCTTGCTCCTCGATCGAGGGCCGCACTAATAACATTTTCTTTTGATGTTGGCTGTGAAATTATTATTGCCCATTAAATTTCAATGAAATAAACAGTGATACATCTGGCGTAGCGCTGTGACATGTATATTAAACTACTTAATAATTAATTAATTAATTTAGTTGTAGATTATTATTTATTGTTACAATTGTTTTAACTGTGGTGCAGTGTGGCGGAGATAATGGAGAGTATTTCATAGTATAACATTGAGAACGCAGTAACTTAAACTTTAGCCTCGCACCCCGGGGTCCGGGGTTCAAATCCTGGCGCGCACATCTATGTATATACCTCTCTTGTTATATGGTGAGAGAAAACATCGTCAAGAAATCGGCACATCCTAGAATTTTCCATAAAAAAGAGTTATCGAAGGTGTTTCAAGTCTACCTACCCACACTTGGATAGCGTAGCAGACTGTGGCCTTAACTCTTTCATTCTGAGAGGAGACCTTCATCCAGCAGTGGAAAGCAAAAAGGAATGGTAAAAAAGAGAATATGTCATATGTCATGTCAGTGAGCCCTATAGGACCATATTATTTCACAAAAATGTACAGCCGTATTACAGTAGATAAGCTCCAGCGGTATAAGACCGTTATGAATGCCAGTGGCACCAACTTGCGGAGTTAGTTGCGCAACTCGGCGGTGTAGTACAAGACAAAGTTATTTATTGTGGGAGTATAAAGCGGTGCACTCTCGAGCCTCAAGTTCGAACACGGCCGCGGAACAGGCCGCGCCGCCGCGCAGACCGCTGCCGGTTACCGCTTCAACTTTCTGAACAAATGAAATTTTGATGTTTCCGCAACATTAATCTTTTATCCTCAGCTTTTTAAGTTCGAGTTCGGTATATTTTCTTCCTTTTCCCATTATCCGTACTCCATAGTTCAATATCATTAAAGTGTATTCATTCTAGATATCTTTGTTCGTAAGAACTTAAATGTTTTGGTATACGATTGATGTTCAAAATATAAATAGTTTGTTTGTAAAGACTTATTTGTATTACATTAACTAAGTAGATAAATACAGTTATCATTGATTAAGTTCTTTCTTCAATTAAAGAAAGTAATGTCATAAAGCGCTAATCTAACAGTTTGAGAAAAATTGATCGGAGAATATAAATAAGCACGCATTTCTAAAACGTCCGAGATCGATTTCGTTCTTGTGGTTTCATACGGCAGAAGGTGAAGGATAAAAAACCCGATATTTCTCATATTTATGTCCGTGCACTCGAAAATATTTTCCGTGGTCTGTACTCCTGGCTGAGGGATTTTAAAGAAATGTGATCTCTGGCGACGGTAGCGGTAAGGAGTAATTTCGCGCGCAGGTGCGCGTGGGAGTGCGCCCACCTGGCGCGGCCCCTCTGCCTCTTCGCTGCCCTCCGCCCTCTCTGGCTCGTTAATGATGATGTGCTCAGCCAGCAGACTATTTCACTTCTGAATACATCTTTCTCACTTTTGATCGTCGCTCCCTGTTCCTCTCGGGCGGCTCGCTCGCCCCGTCCCCCTCTGCCGAGGCTCGCCTGGTCGCATCCACCTAGTCAATTCGGCAAACGCGTATCTACTTTGTGTCGGAAATGTAATGGAACAAATGCGGCTGGAATTAACGTCGGAACGAATGTCGGGACACGGGGTCGCTCTCTCACCGGATATTTTCCACGCGATGATTTTGATGCGCATCTGTGGATCCGTAATGTTTATAGCAGATCGAACGGCGAACGTGGCTCACTCAAAGTGGAATTTAATATGCTTTGAGCGTATTCAGTTCATATGCATGAATATAATATATATCCTTTTGCGATTTAGATATTAGCTTGTAAATGATGTATAATGCACAGTTTAATGTATGCACAATAAATGCATGTAATGCACAATCTATACCCCACGATGTTGACGATATCATTGAATTGGTAAAAACAAAAATATTGAATAACCTAGTTAACACGTATATAAGTTATAATTTACTAATACATATGAAGCAAGGTTAAAGTTTTCTCAGCGAAAACCATTTATCTTCATAACTAGATATTTAAAATAAGAAAACGTTATATTTTATAGGAAACAAGATATATTTATTACAGGTATCTACATTGTAATGTGTGAAAGCGAGTCTCGCCCTCTGTGGCAACAGTCATCGACGTTTTCCAAGTCATGATCGTTGAATTAGGAACCCGACGTCTTAACCGAACAATAAGCAACTTTTCTACCTGATTACATTATCGTAGCCCGCCGACTTGTCAGGGATTGTGATTTTTGAAATTTTACGGCCTATCATTTATTGAGGTTAAACGGCTGATATATTTTTAAAATTAGTAAAGTTAGATATTATTTACAGGTCGATTCACAGTTTTGCGATTGTACAATTTAAAATAGCAAATATATATACGGTTTCGTATAAAAATCATAAGGTTTGTGGGACCGTTAAGATCCAGTTTCTTTACAGTCATCTTTATCAGTCTGTTTAGGGCCACAGCCGAACATAGGGCTCGTACGCGCTGGGAATGCGGGCCGGGGTCGCAGAGCACCCTTCCTCGTACCGCTTACGCTGCGATCTTTACATTTTACATAAATATTTCTTTACATTAACCGGAATTAAATTGCATAGCTAAAAACACTTTTCATTTAGAGCCAATTGTGGGTGAGGATGGGAAACACTTGATAAGTTTTACCTTATCTTTTACTACAATATATATCTTACAATATTATTCCTGGGTCCCTTACGGGGTAGACAAAGAACACAAACACATTTGCCATTATCTGCAAACATTACTGTTCGTTCTTTAAAACGCATTAAAACGTAGGTACAAGACAGAAGATCAACAATCGAAATTGGCAACGGCACACATTGAAAGCGGGTTTGGATGTACTCATTCACAATACATACAAAATTAACTAGCTGAAGGTAGCTACTATAGTTTGTGTGTATTTGGTCAATAAACCTTCTGACCGTCTACCAATTCGGCTTCGTGAACGTTCCCCGGCAGCCAGCGAGCTCGGGATTATTGGGTCATTAATCACACCCCGCGCGGACGTCTCCGGGCACCTTGCCGCTTGTTCGTGCTCGCTCCTAAACGTATATACTGTCTAGGTATTGTCAGTACTGTAAATGTACGTGTCGGCTTCTTATTTTGTGGCATATACACAGTTCAAATTACGTTTTGATGTTATCTAGGGTTCAAATCATGTTTTAATGTGACCTACAGTTCAAATTGTGTTTTAGTGTTACCTTGGTATCACTAGTTTTATAGTGATAGTGAAATGTATCACTTTTAGTATTACCTAGGTATTTGTATCTTCCAGCAAGCTTCTTGTATTGTACATTTTCTGAGCTATGGATTTAAGTATTTTTATATCTAAGAAGTCTCATCTCATGGTATATGCTGGTTTAAAATTGCTTGTTTCGTGTGTCCTGGGTAGTGTGATGCTTACTTAGGGGTATCTCAAATATAAATGATATTACACCAAAGATCAAAATCTCATTAATTCTAATGTGCCGTTTGTGACGATTGATTTGGACCACCCCATGCTTTGTCTGTCTTCCTCTCGCACGGGTTTATTTGTAATAATGTATTAAGAACGTTAATTTTAGTTGACGTTAATTTAGGCTTAATTTTTTTCAAATTGTCCGGAATACTTCACCATATTTTACGATGTTTACCTCAGTGCAGTGTAATTTCATAATTAATAAATTAATCACTGTTACTTTCTTGTAATATTTTTTATTGTGGTTAATTATCTCTAGTAAGTCCGTTAATCCTATCCTATCAATAATAAAAGTTTTGGTTCGGAACATTCGTAGCTGGTACGATATGTCGAATGCACGTTCTTTCGTCTTTTAGTTTCGGTTACCATTTAAGATACAAAATTGTTCTTATATGTACAGTATTTTAAAAAATAAGTGAAGAGATACACATAATCTTTCGTTTCTTTCCATTATCTGATGATCTTAGGAATCTACTTAGACGCTAGCATAGTAAGCAGGCAAAAATTCAAGACTGGAACTATTAATCATGGGGCCCGCACTTGAAGCCTGCCAGCTGACAGCCTGTTTCACTGTGCGCGATTGTCGAGATCAGTGTCATCGAATCGAACAACAATGACATAAAATAACTAAATAATATAAACGGCGTGTATGACTAACTAACCAAGACTTGGCCAGTATGGCAAATTGTGTTTTTAACCGTTCTCCCTGCGAGAAGCGCCGTAACCAACAGTGGAACATTAAAAGGTTTGATGATAGTAATAACGACAATCTTACACGGCTTGTATGCTAACAGCGTAACAAGTTTAACATGTCTATAAATACATCTGTGTTCTCTTTCCTCGTCTTTATAAGAATATTGTATAAGCAGCTACGTCGTAGCGTGCGCGGATACCCCCTACGCCAATTTACGTCAAGAACATTTTAAAATTCTTATGACATGTGTTTGATCATAATTTCAATATTCATTACGAAATCATAATCAGTGTTATAACGTAACGTAACTTCACGCCTGTAATCCCCGAAGGGATAGGCAGAGGAATGCAGAACACTCCCACGTTTCACCGGTTACCTTTACATCCCACTATGAAATAGGTGGTGAGCCTATTGCCATGCATCGGGCACATATCCAGACTACTAGAAAATCACTACTAGAAAATCTAAATTAGAAAATTTTGTAGTGTTCGACTCGGGAATCGAACCCGGGACCTCCCGATCGGCAGTCGCACTTGCAACAAACACAACCAACGAGGTAGTCTTGTTTTAAATGTAATCCAAAACAAAACTGCCTCGTTGGTCGGTTTGCCTTATTCATAAAAAGGTAGAGGAGATATGTAATGATAGAAAGGTCTGGTACGTAATGATATAAATATAGTAGAACCTCTAAGTCAAACAATCAGGGTGGCACCAAAAAACTTGAGTTATAGATTTATGAAGGTTTTCAACTTAGGCATATTTTGATTTGACATAAAGAGGTTGCGATTCACTACACCCATTTACAAATTAACTTTTAATTTACCTATAAATCTCGCCTACCTACCTTCACTGACACCAACTCCAAAAATAATAATAATTGTACCTAAATAATTTTTTTTTGTACATTTTAATTTGTTTTAGAATAATTTTTTTGAAGTTGGTTTTTTTTGTTAAATTTTATGTTTATTTTTTGTTTTTAGTGAAGCTGATGTATACTAACTAATTTGTCTAAATTTGGGTAAACATATCAATATCAAGAAAATGATTGTTTTCCTTTGCTTTATTATTTTCATTTCTTGATGGCATCAAGTGTGAAAAATTATAATGGCATAAAGTACAACTTCACTTGAATTATCTTGTGTGTTTGGCCAGTTTAGTGGGCTCAAGTTAACTGGAGCATTCAGTATAAGGGGTTAAATGAAACAAACAAAGTCATGGAGAAATACCTATATCAACTCACAGAGCTTCATGAATAGTCATATTTGACTATGACAGTTACTTGACCATGTCCAGATAGCCTGTAAAATATCAGCATTGTATCGTTTATTTGCTCCTAAGAATTGAAGAGTTCCGTTAGTTTGTCATGAATTCCATAATCAGAACCTAACCAAATTCTCATCAGACTGTTTAAAGTATAGAGTATGTTGGGGTTAGTTTGGACTATTTTTCGGTTAGTTGAAGGAGGTTCAGCAAATATTTTTTTCCTCATTTTCTATATAAGATTTTAAATTAAA
>DWDW01001386.1:0-11708 GCA_018245635.1 Mimoniades versicolor eupheme
GGACCTCGTACAGGTCCGAAACTAGTCGGGCCATCCCGAAAAACATACGTGAGTTTAGCCGTTTAATTGTCAGTAATATATTTTATGTCATAGGATATGAAACCATGCATAAATAACTAAAATCCAACACACAATTTGTGATAAAATTTGAGGTATTCTGGAAGTGCTATGATATAGCATTTCTAAAGAATCCAGCGGATCTCAATATTTCGAACGGTATCTTCACCCAATAATCTGTTTCTGATATTTATTTCGATATCAGATCGCAAAAGCGAAGGTTCAACGTAATATTTATAAAGAAATCCGCAGAATATCAATCTCTGGTGTTATTTACACTACTCGCAATTCCGCAAAATATCAACCACTTCAAATATGTTGTTTAATTTTATTCAGATTTCAATATTATACAACAATATTTTGTAACTATTAAAACGAATATTGATATCTAAGTCGCAACCTGAACGATTCAATTTTCGTGAAACGGATTTATATTCTCTCGAATCTTTTATATCGTTTTCAAAGAAGTCACTGAAAAGAACGGATGAATAATAATTTTATGAAAATATCAAAACGATTTCGTTTTTTTCCTGTAACTTCTTTATGGAAATTATTCTTACCAATGGATTGTTTTTATCCTAGTTTTCAGTCGTAGCTACGTTCTTATTTAACAATTAAACAGCAGTGTTACTGTTTATTGCAGCAACACGCAGCAATTTAGTACGCTTGAAGGTTTTGCGAAATTGCCCGTTCGGATAATTTATTTATTTACTTATTCTTTATCTTACTATCTTTATTATCCTTGGTACCACAATATATGATTGAACTAACTTGCTTATATCTACTGCTGTACATAAGTTTCTTCTGAAGCGTGGGATGGCATAGGCGCTTTTGCGATCATGTTATGCTCGCAAAAGAGGACGCCGAACGGGCCCGGAAGCGGGCTGATCCCGCTCGCCACGCCGCGCCGCAAGGAGTACACGCCGCGGCGAGTGTGGATCGTGCTTGTGTCTCTGTAGTTCAGGTCCAGAATAAGAGCTAGGGTATCTCCTGTTAGTCTTAAGAGGCATCTAAAAATAAACTTCCGGGATTGCGATCGGCTAGAGAGGGAGCTCGAACCACTCAGTCAGCGATCCCGGAAAGGACGACGGTATGTGTGGCCGCGTACTGCCTTGAGAACCGAAAGACATGTGATTAGACATCAGGTCTTTCCCGAATGTCGGACCCATAGGAGCGTCGTGCTAGACGGGCACCGGTGCGTTCCGTTGGAGATCCCGGAGTCCTCCTATTAGCGCCGAGGAAAACCATCGAAGACGTTTTAGTGCGATAAAAGTCCAACATAACCCGGTATCTCTCACAGGGTATCTTTTGAAGGTGCCCCCCACGTCAAATACCAAATCTTTAAATGCGTCTTACTATACTACATTAAAGAAATAACGATAACCCCTTATTCCGTGGACAGAGAGCACCGACTTTCAAATATATCTGTCCTTACAGACCTGCCGTGCTTCTACATTCAAACTCAAATTGTATCAAAACAAAGTTAAGTGGATCTAAGGCAAAAACATATCATAAAGCGTGACTTTCGCGTTTATAACACGAATATAATTGAAGACGTTGCACCATGCACGTTTTACCCTTTTATTTCATTTTATCCCGACTTAAATGGTTCGCTTCCAATGGTCGCTGCAACAAGACTATTATCTACAGTATGCTCAGACCCAAAGCACAATTTTGTATGACAAGGATTTGACAGGTTATTATGCCGTTAATCGCCAACATTGCGCCATCTCGGGCTAACAAGTTCATCAACGAGCTGGCTCTTGTCCTGACACGGAGTAGTACACCCTACTCAACTGTCACCAGGAATTTATAGCCTGTGAGTTAATTTCACATTTTTCTCAGTGTTATTAATTGATTGATATGTATTTATCAATCATGCGTTTACTTGATTGATTATTTTTTTTATTTTCCAATAGCTCAGTCATAATGATCAAATTAATATATACACGTATATATACGAGTACGCACACATTGATATACTTAGGTTTATTACATGTATAAACCTAACACTGACATAATTTTATAATTTTTTGTTTGTTACTTACTTCATTATTTTATCTTGTTACTTATATAAGTGTTTTATCTTTTATCATTGAAATATGCCTTAGATAAGCGTAACGATAATAGTGTCTACGTGCCTATATCCAAAACAGTTCTTTATTCAGCATTCAGATAACTGAATGACAGACAGACGAGAACAACAGACAGGTATTGTACATGATATGATAGATGGATAGATTTTGAAATGTCTAAACTTTTTGGGAAGTCGTTCCACTATATCCAACAGAAAAAGATCGTTAAAGGGGTTCAACTGTGGAGTGACATGAAAGTGGTTGGTAATATGTATATTGTGGATTCATACCTTAGTATAACAATTATAATCTTAACAAACATTTTTCCATGTATAGATAATTCTTTCAACATTATAGTTGTCTGTTAGTATTGAACGTAACATCAAATGTGAAATATCCAAAAACGTAAAAAAAAACGCATTTCCTAATCCTTTTCTTCCAATATTTTCTCAGATCAGACGCAGGAAGCGATTGCCGCTATAACAATAAAATATTATGAGGAGCGGTTTTTTGCATTCTCTGCAATATCTGGGACGGGAACGAAAAAGAAGATTTAAGAGCCGTGGGTCCTAGAGTCAGATATACGAGTATTCGATCCCAAATGGAAGTTTAATCTGCAATAGTCGTGATTTCAAAGACAAATTTGCTATTTGAAAGCTTAGAAAAAAATTATCTTACGATAAATATTTCGTATATAGTTATAGATTCATGGCCAACTACTATTATTCTGACAACAAAGAAACGGAGTTGTATATAAATCTACTATATCCTAAACTCTGCCTTTTACCTACATAAACAATGCAGTTAGAGTCTACGTCTAAAGCAATTAAAAGAGAGTTAGAAAATATTAACTAAGTGAATAATTTATAGGAAGCTAAACCTGACTCTCGGAAACCGGCTTCAATGTATTACTAATTTGATGAATGTAGAAGAAACAAGTAAGGATAAATACTTCTTGCATTCGATGCTGACATCTAATCCGTTATCAAATTGTCGTGACTATATGGTGATAAAAACAAACTTAAAAATAACTTACTAATATTTATTGAATTATATTAACGTACTTATATCATATGTGCGGTTCCGTCTTTATACAGATTTCGTAATATATGTATGTAATCTATTGGGAATGAACTTCTATCTCCAATCCAGATTAGAACATCACCACTCGACATCATAAATGAGAATACTTTTCTAAAGCAATATATATTATATACTATATAGGAAGATACAGATTCAAAAGAAGTATGCTCAAATGCTGGTTACCTTCGCATTGTTTCATCTTCTACGCTGCAGAATTTATACTTTTGTGTTCCTCATTCAATCTGTGAACAGTATTGTTGCCTCTATTAGTTAAAGTTCCAACTGTTTTCTTAGCATATGAGTACGGATTATAGTTGGAATTTATAGTTTATTTGATATTGGACATAGATTCTAAGATTATGTTTTCATATTACATTCCATCGCCTGGATCGTCTGGTACCCAATTACCTTGAGCGCCCTTAAAATCATTTTATATCTAGTAAATAAACTTTTCGTCGTTAAGATCTTATATTTTAATGATTGTCATGTGGAAGTTACGATTCGTTTATATACTACGAGATTAGTCTTTATACGATAAATTATTATCAGTTTTGTACTAAAGGTTCATTCGGGCGAACCTTTCTCAAACAGTCAATGTAATCACTATACTATAGGCAATAAAGTTGATTTTAGCCTGCGATAGCTGTGCGCGACACGTTCGTTAGGTTACGATTTTAAGCTACCACCCATATACATGACAGTGAATCGTATGCAAAGCACACTAAAGACGGTTTTACAACGCACCAAATATTTGTTCGGAGTCGGATTTATCATGGCTTAGAACTGCCTCAAGCATTTGTTTTATAGAGGTCTCTTGTCGAATCTGTGAACACTGTTATTACGCAGACATCTTTCGATTTAAGTAGAGCATCGATCGCATCAATAACAAGCAAACTAGATTTAATTTTTTTTCTAATTGCTTAAAGTGCTTTATCTGCCGCTGTAATATCAAGTATGACGATATTTAGATCTTTTAAATTTTTGCAAAATTTTAATGGTAAAACTTAAGTTAGTAGTAATTTAATTTTAATATTTAACTAACATTAACTGCTTCATTTGTGTGTTTTGTAGTATCCTGCGGGCTATTATTTTTCTCTCTCTCCTAATATAAGTACTCCCACTGCTATAACTATTTTCGAAAACTACCTAATGTCCAGAACTGACGTATTTGTTTCAGGTAATTTACATAGCAAAAGACGTTGTCTTTGTAGAAAACAAATACTCAATAATTAGGTAGGTATCTAACCTCACCATTTCTCAATCCAGCGTTTCAAGTAACATTCGCGCCCAAAGAAGTCGTAACTCTTAGGCATTGGCATATCGCAAGCAATATTTCTTATGCAGTCTCAAATCACTACACGCGAGTTCTCATCCTCGGAGTTTAAACGTCTGGTATACAATGTTGAAAGTATTTCTATTGTCGATTGTTTAAGCATGTTTGGTAAATAAAGGATTGTAAGTCAATCTATCTGCATTACGCAGCGTTTTATAATACAGGTGTATTGTATTCAGACTCGTGATACTCGTATGTTCCGATCCTAATAAAGAATAACCGTCATTAATGTTTTGCGAATTTCTGATTTCAATGTATTGTTGAGTTATTCATTGTATTATCTTAAGATATTTTGTGCAGCTATATTGATTATTGTTACATAAATTTCTTGTAAGTTTTGCGATACTGCATTATTAACTACAAGAACAGAATTAACTTCCCCCAAACAATGTTAATAAATCTTTTTCTTCTTACCTTAATTCATTTATTTTTCCCATCACCTTCTAAACATGCATAAAATAAATATCTTAAGGTAAGCTTATTTTCATATGACGATTGACGAATTTATTAGTATAACAATTAATTCATCTACATAGATAATTTCCAAAGAAAGTTTTAGGTGAATGAAATGTTAGATTCGACAGCCGATCAGGTCAACGTCTTAGCAAACGTTGTACAAAGAATTCCAATATTCCATTCGACGTCCATTCGACTTCGATCAAAGTTGGGCCGTTACAGTTTACCAGCTTTATACCTGACAGTTTAAAACAATTTAAAACTCCTAACTTACTCTGGTTGAAAGATCTTATCGGATAGCTCTCAACAGTTCAGTTTCGGTGGAAAACAGTGTAAATCAACGTCGGTTTTGCTGATACGAAAACTTTGTATATAAATCTTTAGAAATTTTTGCTCCCAGTGCTAAGCTGTTACGATGGCGTTTGTTTTATGCTGTACCTCGATGAGCTTTCCTATTCCGAATTGTATTCGATATCGGATGAATAACTGTAACTTAATCTTAACATTAACTTTACATTAAATTGACATTTCTAATGAAGTTACATTAGCTGACTTTTACTACTACTGGAACCTGCTGTTTTTTTTTAAGTTAAAAAATCTTTATAACATACCAAGGTTTTATAAGAAGAAATGCTTAATTTATTTTTAATAGTACATATATTTTTTTGTGAAATCATTATTAAGGCCAGTCGTGTTATATTACAAATACATACATATGTTAATATGCCATTTCAATAATCTTTTCTTTAGCTACGGATTAGTTGATCGCTGTTATGGGAACAATAACCATAATGAAGCCAAAAATACTTGTTTTTCACCTCTAACTGATGACGTAATGTTTTTATTTCTAAAAAGTTCACTTAAAGAAATTAAATTATTTTGTAGTTTGTAAGTGTCGTTGAGTTTTAAAGTGTTCTTTAAAATTTTATTTATTTATTTCTAAACAGAAAATGATATAAACTGTGTCTGACACCTCGGAGTATACAAATATAACTTAGATATTGATAGCATTTAAACAATTACATAAAACACTAAAAAATTAAGATTAGATTAAGCTTAAATCTATGACAAGTTGATTGACGAAAGGGTGTATTATATTCTGTCCTAAAACATATTAGCACGTCGTCGTCCACTGCATCTCCTACTCCGCGGCGAACTACGCCGCAAGGATAGGGGGATTACGGGCCTCGAGGATTCCCTCCTTACCCGGGCAGTCTCAAGGGGTCCACAGCCCCCGATGATATCACTTCGCCTATCGGCGGTGAACATACATTTGGTTGTCACTCGCAGACCTTTACTTTAGCCTCTGTCCTCCTGATGGTCGGAGGGACTAGAGTCTCTTGAGTTCCCGAGGGAACGGTCGGCCGTCAGGCGGACGTGCATGGAGCGGTGCAATGCCCCTGAGATGTACGTGCGGCCCGTTGTCGGCTCGGTCGTACATACGCCGTGCCATACGGGCCACGAACTCATCCAGGGGTTGCACCTTGCGACATAGCCAAGCACGGTATAACAGATTTCATATATCATAAATAACATTATAGAAAGCTCTCAAATTTGTAGCTGTCCTCAAAATTTGAGCCCAGGATTCTCAGACTGAGAGGCTGGACCATCAAGCGATCATTGTTTAAGACAATCCAAATGTTCAATTACTTTAACCCCACTACTGAATGATCATATCGTAGTCCACTGCTGTACATAGACTTCCCCTGAGGAATTATACTCATAATCCTCACGCTAGGTCTGTGGGATGGGGATCGCAGAACACACCTCACACCGCCCACGCTGCTGCCTGGAGGCGGCCATTGCATTTAGCTGTGCCTAGGCTGACCGCGATCTGCAGTGCCCGGTTTAGTCACCTCTTACAACACCCTGGCACGGGCCTGGGAATGTATTCTTACACAGCCCCGACACGGCATGATAGTGATCATGACACAAGAATGATCACGATTTTAATAAATAATCTTCAATATTTCCTTACATGTTATGAATAACTGATGTTTTATTGAAGTTCTCCTACATCGACTTTGACAAGCAATTTCCGGGGCTCAGTCAAGCCAAACGTAGCGGAATGTCTCAGCGCAGCCAAGAGTGTCTCACAGGTACGCAAAAAATCAATTATTTACAATAAAAGCCGACAAAAATTGTTGTTAGTCACGTTTGGTATTTTAGGACTGAAAGTTATCTCAGTGTTTTAATATTTCACAATATTGTTGCAAACTGGCTCTGATTCAAAATATGATTAAGTAGAAATTACACAGATGTATTTCCCAGAAAAGGTGGGTAGAGATCTGTAATATTCTCATGTTACACCTATCATAAAATAGGAGATGAGCTTATTGCCGTGCACAGAGCACAAATCCAGATTCCGTGCTACTATCGGGAATATTAATTTAAAAAAAAACTTCACGATCCAGGACGTCGTGAACAGCATTCATGCGTACAATTTAAAGACATTTTACAATTGAATTAAATTAATTAATCTGAAACCAATTCATATTGGCATTAGCGCATACGCAGAATGCAGGGTGATTGATAAACAACACGTGCCGTAACTCTTGTTTACACAAAGCTTACTGCGCAGAGCGTGTCACAGTGAGCTCTTCGGAACTGAGTACAGTATCGCGCTGTACATTTTTTCACGCAAAGCAATTGCTACTTATAGCAATTTCGCTCTGAAACGTTGCTTTACGTTTATATACGATGTACGCAGGTGGGTTCATATTAATCATATTGACACGCCCGCGCGTACAGATTGACCAGTGGTTTGATGTGGATCCACATGTGTAATGAAGGCTTCTTCAGTCCTCAAGAGTATGAAACAACTTAACCTCACGCTTGTTATCCCCAAACAGATTGGCAGAAGAGTATAATGTAATCGCACGTTTCAGCGGTTACGTTTACGTGCCACCGTGGTACATATGTATTTTGCCATACACCGAGCAAATATCCAAACTCCGACCCTGACGTAGGATATGAACCATCGCCAGTCGCGTTCGTCGCTACCAATCAGGCAATCAAAGAATAATAAATCTCTAAACAAATTGGATTTGTACAGTTCACATATTATTATCAATGACATTATATCTGATTTTATATTTATGGATTGCGATAGTAATTATTATTATTATTAATGATTTCCTTGATGAGATTTCTATCAAATTTTTCATTCAGATTAGCATGCCGCATTGGTATGATAAGAGGATGTGTATAATAAAATATAAGAAAATATTGTGTATACTTTATTCTTGCAAATACATATTGATTGATTGATTCAATCTTGATGGATTGTTTGATTGACTGATTGGTACTACCTAATATTTACTGGATTCATACTAGTAACTACGAACTTGACTAATTTTATTAATAATCGGCGGGTGTTTGCCGTTAGTCCTGACCCGCTCCTCGCTTCCTTACCCCCTAAGTATTTAATTTAGGCAGAACTACTTTAGCTCGCGATATTTAAACTTACACTCCGTAAGTACTTTAATGGTCCATTGGTCTTATGATTAATGAACTCGTTCTGGTTTAAAATATATGTATAAATAAATAAATACTTGTAAAGATACTTCTTTTACATACAGAAACAGAAAAAATACTTGTACTCATCACACATACATGTAAGGGGGAATCGAATCCACAACGTCCAGCTTAGCAGTCGGGTTCTTTAACCACTGGGCCAAAGTAACCAATCATCATTACCTCACTATCATTATTAGTGGTTATTACAATGCGTAAGTATGTAAGGCAGTGAATGTCAATGGTCAATATAAAATTAGGTTGTAGCAGCGCTCGTCAGGGCCGCTTATAGCGTTATCCATCACCCTGCCCTTTTTCGGATTACACGGATTACGAACGCTCTACGTAGTCTTTTGTCCATGGATTTCTTTTATACCATCGTCCTCTGGATAAAAGTGATCATATTTACGCAATAGTATCTTGAGTGTAAGATGTAACTTATGTTTAAATACTGGTTACTATTGTTATATTATAACGGCACGTCTCGGACGAGGTAGGTAGAGACCAAGGAATATTATTTAAATGTGTTTATCTTTAAACGCATAATATATTCCTGTGGTTTTAGGTGATTAACATTGTGTAGATTCCGATAGGCCAGTTTCTGATGGGAGAGTCAAAAGCCTTCGAAACCGGCATAATGGTATGAAGAGAGTGATGAAAGTAAAAGAAGCGCGGCAGGCGGCGTAAGGATAGAGCTATTTGGCACGCGGTGCTCTCTGCCTACCCTATGAGTGACCTGGCATGAAACTATATACATGTGAATGTATTAAAACTAACGCCAAAAGTGACTCACGATTATATTGATATTGATATACTAAAACACACGAGAGAACCCACATAAATTAAAGGCATGATCTATAAGGGTTAAAACAATGAGAATAACAAAAATAACATTACGCTTTATTTCCCCGAGGAGGCAGGTAAAGGACTGTAGTATCGCTACTTTTCACCAGATACATAATAAAAAAATATATGAAATAAATTATGAGTATATTCCCATACACCGGGCACATATTGAGATTTCGAGGCACTACGAAAAATTTAAATTAGAAAAATTCATTAGTACCCGACCTGGGATGAACCCAGGACCGGCAGTGGCGCTTGCAATCAACACGACAAACGAGGCAGCCAGTATACGTATGTATAAATAACCTAGGATAAACAATAAAACTTATTAAGTGCGATTTCTCTAAAGAAATCTTGCTCTTGAGTATAATATATTTTTCATTAAGTTAAAAGAATGCTGGCAAAGCGACTTTTGAACTTAACCAAACGATAATTGGATTATAAATAAAATATCCACGGCCAACTTTTAACCGGAAGGAAAAGTTGGCCGCCCGCGCTCCCAACCGAGCTTTGTCATTAATGTCGTCCAACGTCTTTTATACAACTTTATTATACTTCAAAGTACCCTTAAACAATTTTGTTCTAGCAGTTTTGTCCCATACAGGTTTTAAGGATTTGTTGAATGCCTCGTTGGTCGTGTTGGTTACAAGTGCGACTGTCGAACGAGAGCTCCTGGGTTCGATTCCCGGGTCGGGCACTATTAAATTTTCTAATTTAGATTTTCTAGTTGTGACTCGGAGTCTGGATATGTGCCCGGTGTATGGCAATAGGCGGCTCACCGCCTATTCCGCGTAAAAGTAACCGGTGGAACGTGGGAGTGTTCTACTCTGCCTACCTCTTCGGGGATTACAGGCGTGATGTTACTTTTTTTGTATAAAAACATGTGAAATTTTTGTAGTGTGAATTATATGTTCAACATCAATGTGATGTTACGTACGATATTATTAAAACATACGATGTAATAAATAATAATAACAGCACTAATTCCAATGGAATTTTACAAAATACTTATACCTAATACATTTGTAGTTAGTCTGTACCTATACATGGATATTTTTTAATAACCACCTTTAAAGATATTTATGAACGCAATAGAACTGAAAGCAATTATTTTAGAATTTTTGTTTATTCTTCGTCACGTCTGTTTGTATGTCGGTGCATTTGTGCACACAAATCTTAGCAACGGTATAAATGTATCTGCGGTTTTCACTGATTAATGTACTAAGCTTTGCTTAACACTCAGTGTTTATTTAATTAGCATCACTTCATAAATGAAAAACTATGACACTGATATACACGGGACAGGACACAGATATATGTGAACACAAATTTTAAAAATAAGTGTATTAAACTGTTTAGAATCGTATAAAAAGAGCACAAAATGAAATTATTTTTAAACGTGTTGGAAAAATAATAGTCAAGGGAAACCGCTAAACAATCAAATATTCTTTGGTTAATAAAAAAACCTTCGAATTATCGAGTCCTATGCCAAATCATCAAGAATTTCTGTTTATTATTTTAATTAAAATTTCGCGTTTTAATACACTCACAAGAACTACCAAGAATAATGAAGCTCCACATAACATCATCATAATAATAAATTTGGCTTACATAATTTAATATCTCGTTATAAGAGAACTATATCAGATATCGTAAAACAAGTGTAAAATTGACGCCGTGATAATATTACTCGCTTAGAAATTCATGAAATCGTGGTTAGGGGCGTATACAAGTAAGCAATTACGTATTACGACAATAGAAGACTATTATTTAACACGAAAATTTTCTTGTCAGCTTATAGCTAATCTGTTTATTTCAAAAAATTTAGAATCTGTTAATATTCCCAACTGCAAGATTACAACTTTTAATTATCATAATATTGCTCCTAAAATTGTTTCGTCCTAAAATAGGGTCGTCGTCAATTGAGGAAAGATCATTAGATCCATAGATCATCGTCCACATCCAGGGATATCTCGGAAAGCAATTGATCTGATATTAAAGTTCTCATCAATTTAAATATTGAATAAATCGTTATGAACACCAGTATTATACATATAAGTCGGTGTCAATATCAATATCGATTGAGTCGTTGTCAATATCAATATTGACTGTACTATAAATATTAGTATATATTATTTATACAGATAACTACAAAATATTCCAAGCACACTGTTCCAAAATTAACTGTAAAACAATAAATACATAAATAAAAAGCAACTTCGCGCCTGTAATCCTCGAAGAGGTAGGCAGAGGAATGTAAAACATTCCACGTTTCACCAGTTACTTTTAAGTCCCACGATGGAATAGGTGGTGAGCCTATTGCCATACACCGGGCACATATC